>JAIPRM010006732.1:0-18191 GCA_025469315.1 Stegophylla sp. TES_Ste_2020 | reverse complement strand
AAATCTTCTCCAGTCAACTACTAACAATTTAGTAGAATGGGCAAAAAAGACAGGTTTTAATTTCTCTCCAGAAAAATCAAATTGCATAATATTTACTAAAAAGAGAAAGGTAGATAAACTCTCAATTACACTGGACCATACCTTAATTCCTAATAAAAAATCGGTTAAAATTCTCGGTCTTATTTTTTATTGTCGTCTTACTTGGGCAGCACACATCCAACACCTTAAATCATCAGTAAATAACTCTTTAAATATTCTAAAGGTATTATCACATACTTCATGGGGTGGTAACTCGAACACATTAATTAAGATTCATAAGTCAATCATACAATCTAAACTCAATTACGGATCAATTATGTATAAGTCAGCATCTCATTCTATTCTAAAATTTATTGATACAATTAACAATTGCGGTCTAAGACTAGCAATAGGAGCTTTTCGTAGCAGCCCAATCGTTAGCATCTATAATATAGCTGGTGAACCCATACCAGAGGTCAAAAGGACTGATATAATTCTCAACTACATGGCCAGAACTATGCGGTATAACAACAATCCGTATAAAAAGGAAATTGCAACAATTCAACAAGACCTAAAAGAAAATGGCATCAATATATCTCAAATAATTCCAGGGGAACACATACGCATTCCTCCGTGGTCTTCACAATACGAAATAAATATAGAACTCAGCTCCCTCCCAAAACTTAATACTCCTCCAGAAATATATAAAAGGTATCTTTTTAGCATATTAGATAACTATAAAGACTACCATAATGTGTACACAGATGCATCCAAGACACAAAATGAAGTAGGGATATCAATAATACTTGATAATCGATATGTATTGTATAAACTTCAAAATACGTGTTCCATATTTACGGCTGAAGCAACAGCGATCCTCGAGGCAATTAAAATAGCTATTAAAAACGAACACCCAAATCATTTAATACTCAGTGACTCTTTGAGTACTATCAGTAGTATTTTAAATAAATTCAAGCCTTGTGACATCGCAATAAAAATTCAGAACAAATTGTACGAGGCCTCAACCATGAAAAAAAATATAACACTCATTTGGATCCCTGGACATATTGGTATTGATGGAAATGAGTTAGCGGACCAACAGGCTAAAAATGCCACAAAAAACATGGAAATAACTCATAGATATGAGCTAACTTATGATGACATTAAAACACGCATAAAAGAAATAACAAACACCAAATGGTACAACATATGGAATCAACAAAACACCAAATTAAACACCATTAAAAGGACTACAAACCGGTGGATAAACAACTTGCTTAAAAGGAAAGAAGAGTCAGTACTCAACTGCCTGCGGATAAGACACACGAGACTGACACACGGATATTTAATGTCAAAAGAAGAAGCCCCAATGTGTGAAGTTTGTGGTAACAAACTTTTCGTGAAACACATCATTACCTACAGAATGTAAAAAATACGAATCTTACAGACAAAGAACCAAAATAGATGAGACCCTCGACACTGCACTGGGCCCCGAATCCGAGGACAACCTGAAAATGATAACCTTTTTAAAATCATCAAAATTATTTAATTCTATATAAAGAATAATATCACTTCACGCTACCTTTTTCTTGTTTAAATATCAATTTATTATTCTTAGTATGTATATAAATATATATTTGTAAATTATGAAATTAACAAAACTATATCTTATATTGTTATCATATTGTAATTATCGTAACTGATTGCCTTAGATGCCGGATTGTAATTTAGATCAATAAAAAAAAAAAAAAAAAAAAGTTTTTGTGAAGTCCGATATTTTTTATTTTAAAATAAGGGTTCCGGATTCGGTTTCCAATATTTTAAGGGTTCTTGGGTTCCAAAACTGGTTCTTTTCGAATTGGTTCCAGTTCCCGAAGCTACATTATACATATATATTATTTAGTTAATTGTTATTTCTTATTAATATAAAACAATTATTCACTATTCACTTGAAATATTTATTGACATATTTATTCCGATTTCTATAAATTACAAAAATATATTTTGCATTATAAACAAATAAATTAAAGTACATTATATTTAATAATTTATTTTGATTTTTATACACTTTGAATATTCTATTTATAAATATTGTAACTTTGAATTTCATACCTTTAAGTATGCCTTAATATTATTATTTACTATCAATATCTGTTATTAGTATAACAATACGGATATTACTACTTATTAGTTATTAGTAAATCATAACAATATTAGATATCACTTTGGATAAACTTTCGATAAATTAGTCATATCGAAATATAATATCGTTGTGCATCACTATTTCTATACATTACAATTTGTTAAAATTTCACTTTTCTATATTGAAAACTATATTAAATAAATAATTAATTTAATAATAATTATTATTTAATGATATTATTCTTTAAATAGTGTTATTGTTAATATTATACTCAAAAATGTCATATACAATTTTATAGTTTATGGGTTATCTATGTATTCTTTAAAAAAACTAAAGTAGTAATAAAAATATCCACTGAGCTCAGCACTAGTTAGAATCGTCCTTCGGATGCAATAGTATATAATCGTTTTCAAATTAAAATATCCAATACCGTAAAAAGTATGTCTTACAGCAGACAAACTAATTGTAAAAAGAAAGTTGAGAGTCGGACATTGGGTAATCCAGTGCCTCTTCAGCCGCTTTTGAACTCGACTGATTTGTAATAAATTTTCTTGTTTTCTGTAATAAGCAATGTTTTTTTTTATTATTACCTTTTAATAATAGAATTCCTTTTACGAATAGTGCAATTTATATATTAATGAATACTCGCAATTTTATTGAATAAAAAATAAACACAAATGTAATAATGTATAACTCATTTTATGTTAAAAATGGTATCTAAAAAAGTAATTTATTTAAATGTAGAGGAAGGCGAGAAAGTTACACAAATAAATTTGATACTCAAGTACGCCTTTTTTTATTTACATTTATTTTATTCATTAGTATTCAGTTATTTTGGTTGGGCACCCTAAATTTAAAATTTTTAAATCCGCGGCTGTCGGCAAATATAATAATATAATGGAACATTTTGTTGGTAAATAAAAATAGTATTTTTTTTTCTTATAAATCGTCATACATTATAATATTTTGAAATAATTTAAATAAATTAATTAAATTCATTTTCATTTAATCAATGTTAAATATGACTAAATATTTCTTCGTTATGTTTTATTCATTCATTTATTACAACATGTTCAGTGCCATAACGAGATGCGGTCTGGTCGCATTCTCTTAGCGTACTTAACAAAATAATAATAATAATAATAATCTAACACTACAGTAAATTATTGCGTTTATTTTCTTGAATTGTAAAATTGTGCAAATTACGTCTGTATTTTTTTCTTATAATATTATCAACCAATAATATAATACATACACATATTTTTTTAAATGTACATTTTCAGATCTATTATAAATAATCATTATTTATCACTTTCTCAATTTTTTTTTAACATGTTCTATATTTCTTATTTTTTTCACTTGAAACTCACTTTTCTCATATATAAACTACTTGAAATTAATTATATGGTAATTTAATCAAAATAATTTGGATAATTAATTATGTTTTCTTACTATTACATAATTATTATGATCTTTTACATAATTATACATCTGTGACAAATGAGTAATAAAATAATAATGACTAAACTTAATTTTAGTTAATTAATCTGGTTTTATCAACTTAGCTTTAATCTATGGTAAACTGTCTAGTAAAGCAAAAGATAGCTTCTGATTATTATATTATAAAGCTTTTATTATTATTTAGTAAATGATACTTATACTAGGTAAAAAAAATAAAAATAAAAAAGAACACTATAACTAAAATATGATATTTTTAACCAACAATAGTTGAAGCAACAATATATGATAGACGTGGTAAAAAAAATAGGAATGAAAAGCATAAAAAAAAAACGCAAAGTAGGGTCAAAATAAAACTATAAATTAAAAAAAAAAAAAATTGATTTCCTCCATTAAAAAACAAATTACTGATAAAAAGAACTCAAACTGACTTCTTGTTATTATTCATTTATTAACAAAAAAACTAAAAAGTTATATTATTTTATTGCAAGTTGATTATTAGTTTTATATAATTCTAAATTCTATACCAATTGTATTATTTAACTATACTTGTTAATTACGTATACAAAATTTTAAAACTATGTAAAATGAAAATATTTTTAACTATTATCTAAAGTTGTTTAAATTTTTATTAAAAAACTCATTTTACTAGAATATAACTCAATTAAATGAAAGCAAAATTCATTTTTCTTACTCTTATCAAAAAAAAAAAAAAAAAAAACAATAGTAGAGACCCTACATTATTTAATATAAAAAAAGTTTCTTTTGTTTATGCTTAATAATCGTATATTTGGATGTATATGATTTTGCGTTCGTGCTTTCATAATAAGGATTACGGGAACTCACGCAAAAGTTTTCGGGAAAAGGACAAAAAAAAAAACAGTAACGTAAACAAAAACATAAAAAAAAAACGTAAAACAAAACGAATACGGAAATAAAATATCGAAAGTGACAAATATTTTTCGACAGACTAATTTATCGGGGTACAATGTACCTACATACATATGTGTAAAGGAAAAAGTCAATAATATCCAACACGCATATGTGTGTGTGTGTTTTTATCGGCTCTCGTTTGTCTCCTTTAAGGAAACAACCCACGCGCGTTAAATGAACGCAGAGCTAGTGGTCGGAGGAAGGGAGGGTCGTGACATTACGTCGGTACAGTCGTCGGTGTTGCATTGTAATACTAATACATATTTATAAACGTATATACAGAGTGTACTGCGAAAATCTGCTATATTATGCGATTTTATCACGTACATTTTTTTTACGGGTTTTTCGTGTAATATTTAAAAGTCTACAAAATTAAATTTTTATGACAAAAAATATCCTACTATATTTTAGTTTATTAACCTACCAAGTTTTTCTTGTTTTCTCAAACGATAACAACAACTTTCAATCCGACTTCCGAATGGAAAACAATTATTTTTGAAATGTGACCAATCATTTTTTAAGTTGAAATTGAGATCAGACTAATGCTTCGGAAATATTAGGATTAAAAATAACTGAGTGGCAATGCATTTCTTCGTAATGAGAGTTCGCATGAGATTTTGATTGAAAAATAAAATAAAAAGAATAAAACCAGTTTCATGTAAATTGCAACTTAAATTAATTATCGAGAGAATTTTTAAGACCATTTAAAAAAAAAAAATTGACAGCAATTATATGTTTATTAGGTATGTAAAATAGTTCAAGTAAGGTTGTATTATATTTTCAGCTCATAGAACCAAGAATTTAAAATTGTATTAGAAGAAAAGCATGGCATACTTCCCACCATGAGTATTCTTCACTCCTTGGGTGAGACTTAATGGGTGTATTAAATTTTAAAGAAACGATTAATCATTTTCTCAATTAAAGAACTCTGAATGGATCTTCAGCTTATTAAACACAATTTTCCTTAAAAATTAGGTATAAAATTTGTTGTAGCTATAAAAAAATATTATTTTTACACAGTCATTTTCGTATTCCACTATAAACTTATCTAAAATTAGAAAAAATGTAATCTTGCACCAAAACATTTCTTATTTTATTGTTTAACTATATTTAAATTTGCATAATGTTTGGATTAAAAAATTGATAGTGGAAAGGCGTTTTTGTTAAATTTTCCCCAAATTTTGAGAAAATTATAAAGAATTTCTAAAAATGAACTCTTAAAAGTACCTCCTAGAGAAAAATTCTAATTTAAAAAGTCGCTGACTATAGTTTTTGTTCAAGTATTTCTATACCAAAAAGTGTAGACAGAAAAAAAAATTGAATAATTAAAATGAACATCATTTTAAAAACCATCGTTTTCTGCCCTATACCTAGTTGAGAGACACTTTTGTCACATTTTAGAAGAATAAAAAGTATTTCCAAAAATAAAATAAAGTATAGACAAGAAAACTGAACATACTTCATATGACGGATATTCATCCGATAAATCTTTTTTTCAATTAAAAAGTTCTGAACGAAGGAAGATAATAATATAAATAATAATAATAATAGTCATTATTTTCAACACACCCACTGAAAGTATCTGACCCGAAAATCGAAGAATATCCGTGGTGTAAAGTATGTCCGGCTCTCTTGTTTATACTTATCTTTACTTTTTTTGTGTAATAAAAAAAGAAAAGGAAAAAAATTTAATGGGAAAAAAATTTTAGAAAAATGTGCAATTTTTTTTTCTTATTTTCAAAATTTTCATGCGCGAAAATGTTTCTCATATTATTGTCTATCTATGTTTAAATTTTCATAAAGTTTGGATCAAAAAATAATGGCTTCTGTGTTTTTTTGTCAAATTTTGGGTAGTTTTTTCCAAAAACAAAATTGAAGAATCGAGAAATTCAAAAAATGAACTCTTTAAAGTACCAACTAGGGGCAAATAAAATAATATTATCTTATTATAAAACTACGTTTAACACAAAATATAATATAATATATTATTTACTTTTAAAAAGGCTTTGAATATGTTTAGGGAATTTCCTAGGCCCCAATTTTGTAAACCAAAAGTCTTGTCTACCTTTATTGATTGATAAGAGCTTTGATAACTACATTGTGGCAGCGGTGTGTCTGTGATTTACGTACTTCTTTAACAATATTCACTGGAGGATTCGAAGTATTCAAAGTCATGCTTCTTCCTCTACGTTGTGATGTATCAAAATTTCACCATTTTGTTTCGCTTTACAAAGAATCAGTGTACCTATTGTCAGTCATAGTATAATTTATTTTAATATTAAATTACGTCTTCATAGAGTGACTTCATATTACAACACTAACAACAACATCGCTGCACTGCCGTCAGGATTCGACACTTCAGCATACTCGTGACATTGTCAGTCACAGTCTGTCACCGCCCATAAATAATCGTCACATCATCGTCTTCGAATTCTACACTCAGAACATCAAACGTCAGAAATAAATACGTTTGGAATTTTTGATTCTGTGAGTTTTTTTTTTGTTTTGTTTTTGCTTTTTTTTCCGTCTGTTTTGCTTATTTTACAACGCTTTTCTCTAATTCATTCACTGAATCCAAATGGCAGATGTCCGGTGAAGGAAATCAAAACCGCCGTCTCCATTTCAAAGCGTAATTAATAAATGACTATGTAACATTAATTATTCCACGATGTGTTTAAGGTAAAACTTATTTGGAATTTAATTGGACACAGGAAGCGACTAAAGACTAAAGACTGATCAACCTTCGACGTTACTTGATGGAATCATAATTAATGAAACATAATGTTACTAATTAAAGGGTATAAATAAATTCTTAGTGTATGACATAGGATTAGTTATCTCACATGAACAAGGAAAAGAGGTAAAGTCAATTTCATTTAAAGTCTTTAATGACAACTCTCCAATTTCACATTAAAGTATTCTTAGGAAACTATTTCTCCCAGAAAATAAAATCTGTATTGATTATAGAAACTTCAATATATTGAAATCAGAAGCAGAAAATCTTCAATTATCATCGAGGTTCGAAACTTTAATGCCGACAATTCATTCAAAAGTCTAGAGAATTCAGAAAATCCAGAGCATCTAGAAAGGTCAGAGTATCCAGAAAATACAAAACATCTATAAAAATTAGAGCATTCAGTTAATATTGGAAATTCAGTATTAAAGAAAATGGACGTGACAAAGACAAATGATTCAATGAAGAATAATAAGGATTCTGCGTTTAAGCATATACCGGTATGGTATAAAGCAGAGAATAAAGTAAGTTATGAGGAAAATTACCGCTTTAAGAAATCATTTGGTGTTAAATTGGTAACCGGAATAAATGAGACACAAACTACTCCTTTTGTTCCAATAACTCTCCGCCATCCAAAAACTCTAGATAAATGTTCACTGAATCCTGAATCAATAAATTCAATTCAATCACCTGTACAAACAAATACACAACAGTTGACACCTGAAGTGCAAGATTCAACTTTTTTGTCTCCAAAAGAAATATCAAAGTCCACATCAGCCCAATCTAAAGCTCAGAAAATAACACCGATCTTAACTTCTATGACAGCATTGACTAATATAAGCTCTCAACGAGAAATATCTGTAATTAATGGTCCAATCAGTTTGCAGAATCAACCAGTGCATACTACTAGACAACCAATTAATAAACAATTTCATCAAGACCGTAATGGAAATTTCAATTTACTTCAGTCTAATAAGTGCAAATTATTAAATGAAATTCAACGTAAGCATCGAGATGATTTTACTATTGATAAAACAAATGATTCTAGTCAATGCTCTAGTTCTAATCAAATGCATACTAATCCGAGATCTTGTAATGAAATAATGAAAAGGAATCATGCACCAGCAACATACAAAAGCCACAATGATACAAAGAGCTGTCCAAGTTCAACGAATATGGAACAAAAATTAAATCAACCTCAGTATCAAAATGTTGTTGAAGAACAAACTTTTTACCAAGGATTCCCGCAAAATAGAATATCGAAACGAGCACATGTCATTAAGGAAGTGAAACGTGCACTAAGACCTTATTACGATGAACGTCTCATAACAAAGGATGAGTACAAATATATTTTACGGAGAGGTGTATCTAAGGTTTTTCACTCAGATAAAAAAAAGATATATGCACAGAAAATACGCAATCTTATTCGAGACTATGTTACGCATGTGATTTCATATAGTAATAAATATAAGCACTAACAAAAAAAAAAAAGTGGAAATAATTTATTTTGTAATTACATATTTTAGGTATGATTTTAAAAAAAGAAGAATTGAATACGCTAAATTTTAATTCAAATTTTCACTTAAAATGTTATTTGACCGTCTCCGTGGTATATTATTTCCTCTAAATGATTTATTAGAAACACAAACAATACAAGAACATACCATAGTAATCACTTTGCTTTTATACTTCTGCAACATAGGTATTACTGCTGAATCATTATATCATTTATATCCAAAGCAATATAGTATGTAAAACTTAAAAACTTTATATTCATTGAGCTTAAAAATAAAAATGAAAATGTATGTTTTTTGTGGCACAGAATGAGGAAGCATCTATAAATTGCAACTCTAACGAACCGCATGATTTCATTCTGAATGGTACTGGATATATTTCCTCGAATCCACAATGCCGACTTATCACGAAATACACTTTTTTAATTCCTTCACAAAAATTTAAGCACAATGTCAATTATAGGCTTTTCATTTTGTTCCATAGATTCTGATGCCTCCATAATCTCGCCTCTTTACAAATAAACATTCTCAAACAATACAATTATTCGAGGCTTTTTGATACAGCTAGCCTAAAAAATTTAGTTAAGCAATTCAAAACGATATCTACGATTGAGGCAGAGACAAGTTCCCCTAAAAGAAAGGATCCACCGAATGAACGAACGATTATTTCATAGCGATACCAGTATTGGTGTCTATCTTATTAACTATCATCTACACAGCATGATATTTGTACAAATTTGAATCACAAAAGTTAATAATGTATCAATCGGAAGAAGTCAAAGAGGAAAGCTCAGATTAAATTTTATTTTGTAAATAATTGTGTGTGTTTATCAATGTATTTATATCATTTTATTTTTTGCGAGTATCATAATTATTTCATTATTTATTGTACCTACTTAAATTTGTATAATTTGCCAGGGTAGTCACAAGGTCTGCTCCAGTCAAACGCTGGGGGTGTGTTTTATAATATAATATGTGATACTGTAACTTAAATATTCAATATTTTCGTATTTAAATTTAAGTGTTGTAAATCAAAAGTTTGGTCTTCATTTGTTTATAAGATTATTGAGAAGTACAGCATATGAATGTATCAGTATATGACCTATCAGACCACGTAATTTACCCGTATTTTAAAAGATGACCTATAGGGTAGGAACCAAGAATTTTTAATTTTGAGAAATTGATGGTTGTGATTAATAATAAATAACAGATAATTTATAAAATAACACATTGTTCATTAAAAACGAATAGACATTTTTTTTATATAAAATTTCTAAAATACAATTATTGTGAAAAGAGTGGATTATTATTATATTTTAATCAAAACTATCTACAATTAGCTACACACATTTTGTATATCACATAAAAAATATTTTATAAGACTGCATTTACTATATTACTATATTTTATATGCGATTTTTTTTTTTTTTTTTATATTTATAAAATGTCTACAATAAAATTGTAAAAAGAGTGAATTAATATTATATTTTATTAAAATATATGTGCAATTAGAAATACACTTATCATACATCACATAAAAAATATTTTATATGAGGTATTGTGTTTACTATATTTTTACTATATTTTATATTCAATATTTTTTTTTCCATACAATTTCTTCAATAAAATTGTAAAAAGAGTGAATCAATATTATATTTTATTAAAAGATATGTGCAATTAGAAATACACTTATCATACATCACATAAAAAATATTTTATATGAGGTATTGTGTTTACTATATTTTATATTCAATATTTTTTTTTCTATACAATTTCTTCAATAAAATTGTAAAAAGAGTGAATCAATATTATATTTTATTAAAAGATATGTGCAATTAGAAATACATTTATCCTACATCACATAAAAAATATTTTGTATTAGGTATTGTGTTTACTATATTTTGTAATCAATATATTTTTTTTCTATACAATTTCTTCAATAAAATTGTGAAAAGAGTGAATTATTTTATTATATATTATTAAAATATATGTAATTAGTCATACAATATTCGTATAACTATCAAATAAAAAATATTTTATATTACTGTATTTATTATAATACCGTATATTGTAACTAATCGAAAAAAATATATTTCATTATTACATTATAATATTAAAATATAATATTTTTTAAATGAAATAATAAAGATATGTAAGCATACGCACAGTACGTAGGTCACATATTTTAAACCCGGTAAACTGATAATAAACATCTTACTAAAAACTAAACTCGATTTTCATTAGTTAAGCCGCGTATTAAATGAATACCCTGTAAACTTTCAATGATTATATTTCTTAAAATCAAAGCCGAAACTGGAGGAGGGAGAGAATCCAGGAGTCTCTCCATAATTTGGAAATATTGACAACAACCGGATAAAAATAATTAAATTTAAGAAGCAAAAAAAAAAAAAAATGTATCGAATATTAAATAATTAAAGTCATCATTCTATTGAATGTAATATATTATGTTGAAATATCTTAATTTTGAATTATTTTTTACATTTTGAATTAATCAGAATTTCATGAAGATTTCTGAATATAAACGATATTATTTCCTATGGTCCATTTCTGACGTGAAGGTACATTATTCATTTCGTTTAGGGTTCCAGTGGAAAATATTGTTCAAATTATACTTAAAGAAATCGTTTTTCGGAATTCTCAACAGTTTTCTAAAACAAGGAAAATCTACCTCAAGTTTATTTAAAAATTCTAAAATATATCGTATGGTAGATTTTATTAAATCGATTTTTAGTAATTTAGTAATCACTTTAGCACTAAAATGTTCAACTATAATCAAAAAATAATAATAATAAAGAATAAAAGCTAATTAATAAAATTGGATCATTTTTGGGATAAATTTTAAATTTCATACTTGAAATATCTCGCTTACCTGTAACGAATCTCTATGTATACATATGTCTCACACCCAAGGGCGTAGCCAAATGGGGGCAGCTAGAGGCAAATGCCCCCCCCCTGATCAAAAGCGTATGTTTTTAATATGTTGAATATCGAAAATTTAAGTGATTTGATTATATCTATAAAAATATTATATCTATAGGCTGTAATCAATTTTTGACTGCACAGTGATGTATTTTTCCCCCGGAGAAGATATCGTTGATTATTATCGCAGATAAGCTTTCTATTGTTTTTACAATTAAATATTATTATAGCACTGTATTAACAATTTAGACGTTTAGACCATGATATCATTATAAAGGTATAATACTATATGCTACACGTATGCAGTGCATATGTACCTACAATTAGGCTACGCGTAATAGCCAAGTTATTTTAACGGAAATTGTAAATTTGTTCTAATTTGCCTTTATTCTAATAAATATTTTAAATTTTATGCTTATGTGCCCTCCCCTAGTAAAAATCATGGCTACGCCCTAGCTCACAGCTCTAAACACATCTCGAGATTTATTGGTGAATTTTTTTTTTTTTTTAATTAAAATTTCAAATTTGTACAAAAACGATTTTTCTACATAAAATGACTTATGTTTATTTTGAAAAACCTTACATTCTTCGTACCATGAATATTCTTCGCTTTTCAATCGAGATGCTATTGATGGGTGTATTGATTTAAAAAAAAAAAAAACGATAAATCATAAAATTAAATATCTCACACATTTAAAATTGTAATGTACCAAAACATTTCTCATATTATTTTATTTTTCTATGTTTAAAGCTTGGTTACTTTTTAGTTGTTTTTGTCTAATTTCGGTTAGGTTTTCTCGAATTTTGAGAAAAAGATGGAAAATTTTGAAAAATTGCATGTTAAAAGTAATTTGCCACTACAATGTAGTGGTAAATTCTGATTCAAAAAGTTTTTTATCAATACTTTTGAACAAGTATTTATATATTATTCAACATTGGTTACAGAAAAAAAAAATATCATTCTTCCCTCCTACACAGTTTAATTCTTAATCAGTTTGAATATTTTTACCAAAAGTTTACTCACGTGCAGTGATGTTTTCGTAATTTTTTTCTAGGGTATAGGCATCAGTGGAGATAAGGGGAGGCATCCTCCCAATCCACTCAACCCCCCGCCCTAATTGTTTTTATAAATTACATTTGGTTAACACCTTCAGAGAAGGCTAAATCAGTTGTAATAATATTAAGTTTTCCTACCTCTAAAAAAAAAAAAAAAAACTATTTTTATTCTACTTTCACCAACGAGTCGAATTGATCTTAAAATGTTTGATATAATTCCAGTTTAATTTGTTTACATGGCTTATACCGCAGTCTTGGTTATAGATAGTCTACCTGTATTACAACCGTAACCGTGATTGTAATTATGTAATATAAAGCCGAGTTCTTATTACACCATATCGTGTGGGTAATGATAATAATAGATTCAACTTTTGGCCGTGAACTTATAAATTATTACACGATACAGTGTAGTGGGAACCTGGTTATACTGATATAAAATAAAAATATGATAATCGATTATTAATAAACAAACGAAAATTTCCCAAAAAATTTGTCAAAGATTAAGACGTACAATTTTTTTTCGAAAATAGGTAATTAATATTTTTATTTCAGTTTTGTCTTTGATTGATTTTTAAAGTATATACGTGCATATACTAGGGTGACCATACGTCCTGTTTTATACAGGATTGTCCTGTATTTCAGATCTGTGTCCTGTTGTCCTAACAAACTTCTCTCAGGACGCTTTTTGTCCCGTAATTTCAAGTCTGTCCCATATTAATCCCGTTTTTTGACTTACTGTTGATTTAAAATTTTTGAAATTTTTGAAATGAAATTATTGAATAAAATAATGTAAGAATCTAAAAATCTTTTGGATACCAATTAATACCTAATTACCTAGATACCTAATTTAGATCAATTATAATCGTAAAATGAATTAACAAGTTTTTTTTAGAAAATAAAGTATACAATATGCATGAATAAAGGATTTGAAGAAATTTTAAAAAGTATCAATGTAGTTTCATTATGTTATTTTATGTTTTTCAAAATAATGTTTTTATGTGTTTAAATTTAATCTATAATAGGTAGTTTAAAAATTATACTTCTGTCACGATTCAAAAACATATATATATATGTATATTGTATGTGATAAATACTTATTTATTTAAAAATATTATGAAAAATATTTTTGTCCTGTATTTTATTTTCTTAAATATGGTCACCCTAGCGTATACTCACGTATCTGTTGTCATTTTGTAGAATATACGCTAAATCAGTAAACTGATGCGAGGGTATACGTCGTATACCCGCGTATACCCTCCAAAACACCACTGCTCACGTGTTTTTTTACCGGTCACAAATAATGAAATGGATATAGATTATTGTATTATGAAATTGTTAAAATAAGTACTCAATATAAAATTGACAAATATTGTTCTGTATACTGAATTAAAATCCGCTCGAAATGGTTTTATTAAAGAAATTATTTGTTGCTTATTTTGAAATACCCTATCTGAAAACACCCCGATTTTTTTTTATCACTTTATTTACGGGAAGAACCTTTTCATAGTTATTGTATTGAGATAGATCTTTTCATATGAAAGGTCCTACGTCAGTGATATTTTAAATAAAAATGGCACTGATACAGAAAACATTTATCCAACACCATATATCCATAGCTGAAATATATATATATATCACCCATTGTGATACCATTAGGTAGAAGTTGTTCTCTCTCAAACAATAATTCACTTTGAAAATGTTCTATCTCGTTTAAATTAATGTAGATAATTTGAATTTTTTACTACCTATTTAGAATCTTTTTATTTTGAGTATCTTCATGGCATATTGAGATAGAAACTTTGAAATAAGCTTAAAAGTATTATTTTTTTTCAAAACGACAAACTATTTAAGTTATTTTTAGAAAAATCACCAGATGATCGTTTTCATTCTCAAGTGAGTCGGGTTATAGGTCTGTTGAAAAATCAATTGCTTACAATTATTGATACATTTTATATTGTGACTTACACCAATTGACACGATTTTATCAGTGACGGTTACAAAAAAAAAAGTTAATATTACATTTAGACAAGAATTAATTACTTGAGGGTTGCAATATTCGGCCATAATTTACTGTTATTTACAATCCATTTCAATCATAACTTCGAATTCGAAAAAATAATTGAGGGTTACAATATCAATTATTACTGGCTTATTAACCGACGCTGTGTAGTGTGTGTACGAGTATCGTTTGGAAATGAAATATAGATGTAGGTACGTACACACTTACACACACACACACACACACACAAACAAACATATGAGAGCGTGTGCGGCTGTTATTTTATCCCCTTCCGTCCGTTCGATTTGCACTTGGCATGGCGGTGGTAGCGGTAGCAACCACTTAGACCCGGCCAGAGCAGATATAATATATAGCAACGCGCTCAGTCGGCTCTCTCAACTTTTATCGTCGGATGTTTGCAGCACGTCAGCAAAACTTTCAAAAGCAGAGCAGACGCTTATAGTACTACACATACGGTGATTATAGAACGATTTTATTTTTAATAACAATACGATCGTCTTTTTTTTTTGTTTTTTTTTTTTTTTTTTACTATTACGACGTCAGAAGGTCGTTCAAAACGCACGTTTAATTAGACGGCGATAATCCAAAAGGGCCTAAGCGACGTTTCCAAAAATTTCAGAGAAACCAAAAAACAATTTTTTTAACAATAACCTTACATATCAAGATATATTTTTAAATTTTTTAAAAATTTAATAAGAATATTTTGTTGAATAATTGTACTTTATACGATCCTTTATCGGTGAATTTAATCGACCGTTTATACCAAATTGAGTGTAGTGTGTTTGTAATTTAACGCTTACGCCCAATTATTATTTTTGATTTTGAGCGAAGCGAGGAAGCTAGTTTTTTACAATAATGTTTATTTTTTTTTTTATTTTATGTGTACACGTTTTCGTATAGAAATAATAGACCAAGATTTTCAATCGGCCACTTTTTGAATCTGTATTTGCTTCTAAATCGTACTTTAAAGAGATCGTTTTTCGAAATTTTCAATTATTTTCTCAAAATTTGGGAAAAAATACTCAAAATTTGACAAAAAGGTCTCGGAAACTATCTTTTTTTTTTTTTTAATCTAATTTTATGAAAATTTAAGCGTAGATAGACAATACTATGAAAAATGATTGATGCAGGAAAATATTGAAAATAGAAAAAAAAAGAAATTTGGATATTTTTTACTAACACTTTTTTTTATGTGTACACATTTTTATATTGAAAAATTTGTCCAAAAGTTTCGATCTACAACTTTTTGAAACCGGATTTAACTTTAGATGGTACTTGAAAGAGGTAATTTTTCAAAATTCTCAATTTTTTTCTCGAAATTTAGGGAAAATAACCAAAATTTAACAAAAAAAAAAAAATTAGAAACAATCTTCTTTTAATCTAAACTTTACGAAAATTCAAATATTGATAAACAATACTACCAGAAATACTTTGGTGGAAGACAATTTTAAAAATGTGAAAAAAAATTTTGGACATTTTAAAAACTTTTTTGTTATCGAAATGTTTGTATTTTTAGTAAAATTTTCTTTTTTCATTTTTTTTATTTATTGAATAAAAAAAGTAAAGTATAGTAAAACAAAGTAAAGTAAAGTAAAGTGAAGTATAGTATAGTAAGTATAGCAAAGTATAAACGAGAAAGCCAGATACAGTTCGCATCATGGGTATTCTTCACTCCTCCGATCAGATACTCTTGGTGGGTATACTTAAAATGACAACTATTATTGATCTTTATACTATTAACATACTTCGCTCAGAATCGTATTTATTAGAGAAATTATGTATCATTTCTTTAAAATTCAACACACTCACCAAGATTATTTGACCCCCGGATTGAAGAATACTCATGATGCGAACTCATGGTCCGAAGTATGTCCGGCTTTCTTGTCTATACTTTACTTCACTTATCTTTACTTTGCTTTACTTTAATTTACCTTACCCAACTTACTCAATTCTACTCTACTCTACTTTACTCTACTCTATTCTATTCTACTTTACTTTACTCCACTTTACTTCACTACTTTACTTTACTTTACTTTACTTTTTATTCGTTGGTATTTTTGATATACTGATTTATTACCATTAGTGCAGTACATTTTTGTCGCTTAGGCCTTTAGTTAAGTCTTGTTGCGCTTATACCAACATTGAAATCAAAATTTTCGCTTACGCCCCTTCAATGTATACACCTATTTATTTATAATTGCGATTTTTTGAACATATACATTATACAATTATCATTATACTATTATATTAAATATAGTGAGTATTATAAAATAAATCCGACTCCAATGCAGTGTCAGGTACATATTATCGCTGTCACCGTCGCTGCCGATTTATAGGCGCGAATTATATTTCGAAAATTATTTATGCTATGGTATAAATAACTAATTATTTATATTTGTGGTTGACATTTAGTTTAATTAGGATCATTATCATTGTTCATGAGTCATGACTTATATCATACTATTGAATCTTTATCAGTTTTATTCATTACGCTTTTTGGTTTTGAAGATTACCGATTACTCCAACACAGATTAACTCAACAATTTTATTTATTTAGATCATTGTGTTGTCAAGTACTTTACCAGCCCGTCTAAATCACGTCTAAATTGATTAAGCTGTTTCAAAAATTACCCCGTACAAACAAATGAACTTTTTATTTTTTATTTATATAGAGGTTGCTTTTATTTTACTATAGTTACCATGGTTACCTAATTCAACAAATTTTATAAAAGTGAAAATACATTTTATGCAGTTTCAACCCTCTGAAACAATGCGAATTATGAAAAATCTTCTCTAAGTGCACCACTACATGGTGATACACACATGTCTAAAAAAAAATCTTACTAAATTTAATATTTTTTCTCTTTTAACCTCTTTTCGAAAAATTAAACCTAAATATAACGTTTTCAATTTTTACCCCTTTAACCCTAATATAAGTTAAGTTTTGGATAGTTAGGTAATTGATATTTTATTATTTCTATAACAGAGCATTTATATTAAATTTCTAATAAATCCAACCATGAAATAACGTATCCCACTTTTACCTTTCCTTATTAGGTCTCTATATCATTAAAAAAACTACTGGCCGAATTTCATAATCATAGTTTAAATGGTTCCCACTAGGTGATTTTACTCAAATGTACACCTTTAGAGGTTGAATTTTCAAAATTCCTATCTTAATGAACCTCTGCATAATTGTACAAAAATACCCTGAAAAGTCATGACAATCGGCACATTAGTTTTGGCTGTTCGTTGATTTATTCATAAAAAAAAGCCGGACATACTTCGCACGATGGGTGTACTTCGCACGACGGGTGGTATTCTCTTGACGGGCGTATTAAATTTTAAAGAAACGATAAATAATTTCTTCAGTTA
>JAIPRM010006731.1:0-18191 GCA_025469315.1 Stegophylla sp. TES_Ste_2020 | reverse complement strand
GATTTGCCTCTAGATTGTACTTTAAAGAGGTCATTTTTTTGAATTTCTCAATTCTTCAATTTTTTTTTGGAAAAAACTGCCCAAAATTTGACAAAAACGACTCGGAAACCATCATTTTTTGATCCGAATTTTATAAAAATTTAAACATAGATAAAAATGCTATAAAAAAGATTTTAGCGCAAGAAAATTTTGAAAATGTGAAAAAAATTTTTGGACATTTTTTGAAAATTTTTTTTTTTATTGACTTCCTTCGTTCAGAATCATTTTACTGAAGAAATGATTTATCGTTTCTTTAAAATTCAATACACCCGTCAAGAGAATCCCACCGACTTGTGAAGAACACCCCGACGAGCGAAGTACACCCATCGTGCGAAGTATGTCCGGCTTTTTAAGTATGAAATAAATATATAGATTGCTCTGCTAACTTTTCATATGCTACAAACAAATATGAAAATGATATAAGTCTCCAACCCTGATTACAATACACCATGTAACCTTCATTTCCTAATAATATAATGTCATAGCAGTTATTATTACTATTATCATTTTCAAATCATTCTACAAATCAGAAATAGAATATTTCAAAAGTAAAATCCTAAAACAACGAACTTGTACAGTAATAATAATATCAAACAGAAAACATTACGTTTAAATGTAATAACAGTTCAAAAATTAGGAGTTATAGTCAAGATTTTGGTAATACTAAAGTCCCCCTAGTTGTGCCTCTGATTAAGACTAAATTAAACATTTTAAATTTTAGTAGCGTATCTGAAACTACATCAAAGAGGGAGCGATTTGTAAATTATCCTTACACATCACAATATCATTCGGGCTCAGCCTCATAAACATTTTTAGCTCCTAAAACAAATTTTTAAATTGTTCAAATCTTGGCCTAAAATAGTTTTTCATCTTAGTCTTATAATAAAACACTTGTTTTCTTTGCCTTCCAAACTTTTGATAATAATCGTGCTTTTGATTGCTGATTGCTTCTCATATTCAGTTTCCTCGAACTTATTAAATAAATCATATAACCATGTGAATTTTCAAATTCATAAAATTGATAACATATGACTCGTTTTTGTGAAAAAAAAAAATCGTAAATTAATTGCTGTCAGTGACAAATTGAACAAATTTTAACAAGCATTTCTTAATTTCACTCAAAATTTTAAATTAAATATTATTCACTAGTATTAGTTACAGGTATAAAAGTACAAATAGTTACAGTAAAATCGTTTTATTCTTCTTTTTTTAAAAAAAAAATGGTCCACGGTAGATGAATGTTTATATTTATAATTGAATAATATTGAATCTCAATGAAAAAAAAACCCAGAGAAGGGGAGATCCTCTCCCATCGCCCTCCCCTCAAATACGTCACTGGTTTATGGTATAGTTATTTTATTTTTTGGACTTCATGACCAACTGTAAAACAAATACCCGGACTTTTCTTTCAGTATTTGGCCCAATTACGTGGCTCAAGGACGGGAAAAACTCTAAGTATGGGTATGTCTATCAATTGTAATATATTTAATATAATCGATTGATATTTCGTTGCTATGGTAATGGCATTGGTGTTTTATAAAATTATGTCGTTACGTCCCCTACCCCCACAAAAGAAGTCTTCTCTCCCCTGTAGTATTATATAAAATTAAGATTCTGAACGAAGCAAAATAAATTATTGTGTAAATATTTTTTCTAATAGTAAGCTTATAAAAGGTTTTATCAAATTCCTTTTACATAAACCACAAATCGCATCTATTTGACTCTTCAAAGAGATCGTTTTTTTTTTTGAAATTATCATATAACTTCTTCCATCATAAGAAAAATCTATCGAAGTTTTGCTTAAATTTCATAAGATATGCCATAAACAGGATTTTCATAAAATCAATTTTAATCAATACCAGTTGTAACTTCAAAAATAATAGTGCTAAAAATTTTAAATTTCAACCAACTATTGACTTAACTATAGTAATAGCGTATAACATCATAATTGACATAATGGCATATTCAAAAAAAATAAATAAATATGATTTGAGAAAAAACTTTAAAAATATTTGGAATATTTGATTTAAAAAAAATGTAATGATAATACAATTTTAATTACTAAGTCAATTTTTTTTTTTTAGATTCTGAACGGAATGAAAAAGCTTATGATTTTACAATGAAGTTTATTTTTTTTATTTTATTTTTTCTCTTTCTGTGAACACTTTTTCGTATAGAAATACTTGTCCGAAAGTTTCGATCAGTATCTCTATAGAACCGGAATCATACCCAGTTGGTACTTTAGAGAGATAATTTTTTCAATTTCTCAATACTTTTTTCAAAAACGGGGAGAAACTGTTGAAAAATTGACAAAAAATGGTAAAATACGCAATTACAGAAATTTCCGTAAAATTGAAAATTACTTTTTGACATAACTTCTAAAATAATGCAGCTAGGGACTTGAAATTTTCACCAACCACTAAAAATAGCTACGAGAATATTACAAAAAGATTTGATCAATTTTGAGTTAAGTACAACATTTAGAAAATTTCGGGAATTTATATTTTTTTTAGTTTTTATGTAATACAATTTTTGATTTTTGATATTAAGACTTGAAATTTTAATATGATCTCACTGATATATATGTCTAATTGACCTGAAAAAATCTCGAAAATCGTAAGTCAAGTTTTTTCTCTATAACTGTTTGAATTTAAAATTTTACGTACACAGTAATGTTACGTATACATAAAAGAAAATTGGCCGGACCGATTTTTTTGAAACTTGGTGCCTAAATAGAAAATTTCATTGCAAATATTTTGGTGTAATAAAATTTTGAGTGAACAAAAAATATTTTCGGTTATTATATTAAATATCTACTATTTCACTACAAGGTCCATCGATGTTAGTGTGACGCAATGGCAACCCGGCCGGCCTATCACACGATGGTGCTGGGTTTGATTCAATACTCGGAGATTCGAATTTTTCGAATTTTTTTTTTTAACCATGACTGACTAGATACGCCACAATAAACATTAGTAAAAAATATGTTACAATGCATAAATGTTGATTTACGACAGTTATAGCCGCTTTATTTTATTTTATTATGATGCTTATATTTTATTGTAATTTGAAATTATTTATGGAGCATTCATTAGATGTATGTAAATAAATGAAAATCAATTTTCGTTTTTCGTAAATGTTTACGTCTTTAAAATTCAATACACCCGTCAAGATTATCCTACCCGACGTGTGAAGTACACACTTTTTTAAACATATATCACATATTATTTTACATCTATATTCAAAAATTTATAGAGATTGACTCGGTTAACAATTTTTCATATCTACATTTTAGAATTACTGCTCAAATGAAATTAATTACGAAAAATGGCAAATAGTTTTTGTATTTTTTTTCATTATACTTTAAATGTCTCATATTAAGCGTTAAAAATTGTATAAAATCCTAAAATTAATCTTTTTTTGACGCATATAAGTTCAAGAGATAGCATGCATGATATTTATACTGGCTCAGCAAAAACATGGAAAAACTACCTTAAATTCAAATAAAAAAGGTAAATTATACTGGATTAAAAAGTATCCATAAAACTAATGTTAGTAATTTAGTCGTAACTCCAAAATTAACAGTACCTACTAGAAAATATTCACCTCTCATCAACAATAGTTTAATACAGACTGAAAAATTTTTAAAAAAATTTGACCAATTCTAGGATAAATATAAAATTTTGGAAGTACCTATATCGTTTTTTGTGAGTGTTTTTTAAACATAACTTTTAATTTTTCACATTATGAGCTGAAATATAAATATGATCTTATGACATATAAGTCTATGTCTTGAAAAATACCGAAATCGTTAAGAAACTTTTTTTATTTTCGTTTAAAGTCAGAATTCTAAATGAAACAGGTAATTTTTCACGTAAAATAACGATTTTTTTTTTTTGTTATATAAATTAAAAACCTCATGAAATATCCTGAATCCGGTGGATTTTTTTTAGCAAAAGATTCCTCACATGTTTTTCTGACCGTGGTCAAATGTTCTTAAAATTTTGTTCTATGTATACATTTTTATAAGCGTCTTAAGTTGGCTCAAACTACTGTTAATTCATTACTCGTATGATGGATATCTTTTCGATATTTTGTTTTATAATTTTATAACTTAAATGTCTGTGAGTTTTTATAAAATTCTCTCATTAAATTCGTATAAAATAACAGACGTTAATTAATTTTCAAACCATCTTTTCCACCCTGAAAATTATTTCAGCGACGCTCTTACCAGTGACGCAACTAGGATTTTTTTAAGGGCGGTGTCCATCTATAAATTTCTACTGTAATTATTTAAATATTAAATTATAATCAATGTTAATGGACATTTTACAAGAATTCATTAATTAGAAATTTCATGTAGCAAAATCTAACTGCCTTTTCCACGAGTTAACACTTTTATAACAACATTATTTGTAGATAAATAAAATTTAACGTCGCATATTCAACAGTATGAATTTTTAAAGCATGTTTCAAGTTAATTTCTAAATTAATAGAGGTTATAATTATTGTACAATTAAAAAGATTTTTTTAAATTCTGAACAAAGTGAAGAAGCTATTGTTTATTTTATTTTATTTTTTTTCTGTGTACAACTTTTCGTATAGAAATACTTGTCCAAAAGTTTCGATCAATAACTTTTTGAAACCGGATTCGCCTCTAGATTGTACTTTAAAAAGGTCATTTTTTGAATTTCTCAATTCTTAAATTTTTTTTAGAAAAAACTACCCAAAATTTGACAAAAACGACTCGGAAACCATCATTTTTTGATCCGAACTATATGAAAATGTAAACATAGATAGAAAATCATATAAGAAAGATTTTGGTACAAGAAAATTTCGAAAATGTGAAAAAAAAATTTTGGATATTTTTCTAACATTTTCTTTTTTCATTTATTTTTTATATTATTAACTTCCTTCGTTCAGAATCGTTTTATTGAAGAAATTATTTATCGTTTCTTTAAAATTCAACACACCCGTCAAGAGAATCCCACCCATCGTGCGAAGTATGTCCGGCTTATTCATGGCTCATTAATAAAATTTCCATAAATATGATTCAACCCCTGTCCAGATACCCGAAAAACCCCCCTTGGTTGCGCCACTGGTTCTTACCCTTATAAGGGCGTATATACAATACAGCTGACATTATTTTATATACCTGTATGGTGTATAGCCGTTTCAAAATCCGCCGGATCCGAGACGACTTTCGCGGTATCCGTTCCGGCAACCATTAAAATATTTCGATACTGGAAACGTTAATTTATTATTTGTAAATACTAGCTCGCAAGTACGACACGGTACGCTCCAATCGTTATGTAAACTTTTGTTATTGAACATCGACGACGGCGGTGCGCAATACGCGGAACGTAAGACGCGACGACATATTTCGACGACTTACGTCTGGTTTTTGCTAATAGAAGAGTATTGTTCGGCGCACCGGTCAGACGAGGTAGTAGCAAAGAGCTACAGGTGTAGATGTACAAGTGTTTGATTCATTGAGACTCTGTGCGATAGTAATTAGCGAATAGTTTGAAAACCGATAATTAAGAATATGTTTATTTCGAAAAGTATACACGATTAGCATCAAGTCGTATACCGTGAACTTTTGAAACGCTTCTATTTCGTTGTATGCATTCCAAATTATGTAAAATACATTTACGAAGTACACTTCAAGAATAACACATTAGCAGGAAACAGGTAAGTACGTGTTTTTTACCGTGTGTGTGTGTCGTATGAATAGACACAAAAAATCAATGCGAACGGATTGATGAATTTCGTCAAATCGATTATTTTTATTTTTACAAAAAAAAAAACCGGTTATCTAGTCTATGTGTTTCAGCTACTTAGTCAAATCGATCTTTTCGTGATAATAGTATGTCACGAATTAATGTAAACAGCTTTTCCACACTTCGTGTATTACGAAAATGTTTTACAAAATGCCAAATGGTCAGTGGTTACAATCCGATTAGAAGTCGCATAATTATTTTCATTATGTGGTCATCCATATTTTGTATACTGAAATAAAACAATTACCACATAACTACTTGGTATTATCATTTTTTTTTTTATTTTTGCTTTTATAAAACATATTTCAGCTTAAACAGTTAATTACAAATAATTACATATTTACAGATTTTTTAAATTACAAAGTGAATGCAGTAGTTAAAGTGAGGGGGGACGGAGTCCTCCGTCTTATTTGGAATACAATCAAGCGTCCCCTTTAAATCAAATCCCAAAATTCCGAGAGGACGCTTTAATTTTGATCACTAAAGAGTGGAAAACGTTAATATTAGAAATTTATTTGAATGGTCAAAATTTCAAAATTATTACAAAAAAGTAAAGTAATGTATAGATAAGAAAATCGAACATGGACTCGTGGACTGTTTCCTCGAGGTGTCGGATATATAGGGAAGAAGAATTCAGATTAAGTTTATAAGTTTATAGGAATGGTGAGAAAGTAAGCGGTGCCCCAATACAAAGGGGAGTATAGTCAACAATTCGATGCCTAGAAATCTTAAGGTATTTAAACCAAGGGTGTAGAGGAATAAAATTGCAGGAGCAATACGCCAAGAAAATATAATTAATATTTATTACTACAATTACTTGTTTAAAGTTTTCAATACTACTGTTTGATGTTTATTGCATTATTTTATATTTTGAATAGAGTGAAAAAGCTAATGGTTTCACTGTGTTGCGATTTTATTTATTTCTTTTTATAGTAACACTTTTTCTTCTTAAAAAAAGTGCTCGGATCAGTGCGTAGGACTTATTTTCTATGAGAGTCTTGTGCTCATGGTACATTAAAAAGGTAATTATTTTAGATTCTCAATATTTTTACAAAAAACTAAAGGAGCAACTACCGAACAGTTGAGTGAAAACGATAAAATATACCGTAAACTATAATTTCATGATTTTAGTAATATAATAGATAACTATAATAGTATTGTAACTTGAAAGTGAATTACTACTCTATAGTAATCCAGTAGCGTATAAATATGATCACTTTGCGATAAATACAGAACTTTAAAAGTATCTTGTTTTTATTTTGTGTTTTTCTAATAAAAAAAATATAAATAAAATAAAATACATTTTCAATTTTTCATGTTATGAGCTAAAAATGTAATGCAATTTTCTTCATTACAAATGCATCTAATGGCCCTGAAAAAATTTCAAAAATTAATTTTAGATTCTGAGTGGAGCGAAAAATCTAGTGAATTAACAATGAAGTTTATTTTATTTTACATTAGCTAGCCCGAAAAATGCTAAATTGCCAACAAAGAAGTTTTGTTTCCCTGTTTTAGACGAATCAGTTTGAGCATTTCACACTCGTGAAATGCCCTATATATTAGTGAAAATCTGAATAAAATCCGTTCAGTAGTTACTGAGTACAAACATTAATTTATTTTTGTATTTTATGCTTTTAGATCATTATGTTGCCATGATTACAGTCATTTTGTTCATCACAGTAATTTAATTGGATGCTATGTAACTTTTCTCAAACATTATCTTTAGCAACCAAATAAAACAATATTTAATATAAACAAATACATAACGTCAAACTCTGAACCCTCTTTTCACCCATTATAATGATGTTGAATTAAAAAAAAAACCTTTTTTTAGTGCGTTAATACAGAGTTATAAGTACTTTTCCTACTTCTTCTTCATTGGTTTTTCAAAATACTTGATCTCTAAAAAAGGAATTACAGTTCATTTTTATGTAATTTCCTCCGTTCATTTGTCTGAACATTAAAGTATACCCCGTTTATTTTTCCGAGTACTTTCTTCTCGAACACAGCCATCCTGCGTTCTTCAGTTTTTCTCGTAGGCCATGTTTTGCTGCATAAAGGACAATTGATGGTCATTGATAATTGGCTTTCGTCCAGAATCGCTTTATTGAAGAAATTATTAATTATCGTTTCTTTAAAATTAAATACACCCACCAAGTACATCACATCCGAAATGCGAAGAATACCCATCGTGCGAAGTATGTCCGGCTTTTGAAATATGACCTCGAATATTACTTATGTGTTTTGAAACCAGAAAAAAGTTAATTTACAAGTTACAACTGATACGATTTAGGTCCACAACAAATAAATCACTTTGGACTCTAACGAGACATGTACTGAAAACAGGTTCGTACACAAACATTTTTAGAGGGTTTTAAAAGTCTACTTGTACAATACATAACGAAAAAGTAACATAATTTCAGTAGTATAATTACTATTTTATGCTTATCTAGAAACAAAACTATTTAAAATACTTAATTTTCATTATTATATTTTAAATTGTTTATTTATTGCATAAGTTCATTAGTAAGCAGTAGCACAACGTTGTAAAATGTAAATAATTTTTAAAACATTTACACATTTTATTTATCTTTTACACAACAGAAAAAAACTTAGTGACATTTTTTTATAAAATCGTATTTATACAATAACCCTACAATTTTGCAGGGGTTTTAAATTCTAACTCCCTCCTTCTTATGTATGCAACCGAATAATAATAGGAAGTTAAAATACTGTCGATCAGAAATTACCTTTACGTATTTACTAATTTATAGAATAAAATTTTAGTATATTTTAATTTTGTTTTATGTAAGTTTAGCTGAAACAAAAGATCACGAAAACTGGATGATAATAATTTAGTTTTGATTTTGAGACACTTCATGATACAGTGGCCGTGGTTCAGTTTAGGGAGGAATAAGGACCATACCCCTCCCCGAATTTTTTTATCATTAGAATATATTAGAATATATCATTAATATATATCAGAGAAATATAGCATTTATTAAGATACACTTTATTTTTATTTTATGAGATTATAGTAAAATTTTAAACCCGAGTTTCACTCAGAGTTATTTTTTGATATCAAATTTTAATTCATTTTAGATACTACCACCATTATTGAATCCAAAGAATGAAAAATACTTATGATTTTCCGTCTATATTTTCACATTTTGTATATGACATAAATGAATATTTAGTAAATACTTATATACCTAAGTACCTATATTATTTATATAAATGTAAGTTGACGAGTATATGTCGAATAATTTTGTCACCTCTTTAACCAAAGAATCAAAGCAACCACTGTGATTACATTGATGTATCAAATTTTAACTATGACAGTATCTAGTTGTGAACTTGTCTAATAAGTCTATAGCAGGAGCGTCAACTAGTGGATTATAAACACATTTTTTACGGACACCAATATAAATACATTTGTATGCTATAGCTTTTTAAATTTTATATAATGTAAGAAAAAAATTAATATTTTTCGTACCGGTCTATAAAAGTGAGTTACACTTAATTCGTTTAAAATTTTAAGAATTTCGATAAAACCAAAAACAAGACTTTGTGAATTAAAACCATATTTAACAGTTAAAATTATTTTAAAAATGTAATTGTCATTCTTTGAATAAATAAAGATAAATATTAATTAATATCAATTAAAAAACACTAGCTTCTCCACTTCACTTTAAGTCTGAAATATATAGTGTATTATATATATATATATAATATATCAAATGTGTGAAATAATTTTTAATTTTTTTATTTTTAAACCCACTTTTCTAAAATAACATAAACAAAAGTAAAGTAAAGTAAAGTATGGACAAGAAAGCCGGACATACTTCGCACCATGGATATTCTTCACTCCTCAGGTCAGATACTCTTAGTGGGTATGTAGAATTTTATATAAATAAATTATTTTATCAGTAACTGAACGAAGAAAGTTAATAATATAAAAGACATTAATAGTCATCATTTTCAACATATCCACCAAGAGTATCTACCCGAAGAGGGAAAAATATCCATGGTGCGAAGTATATCCGGCTTTTTTGTCAATACTTTCCTTTCCCTTTTTTTTTTTTTATCTAATAAATAAATAAATAAATAAAAATTTTAATAAGAAAAAAGTAATTTCATAAAAAGAAAAAAAACTATCATTATCAAAACACTAGCTTCTTTTTTTTATTTCAGAATCTAAAAAAAATGAATAAAATCAGAGGCTCAGGGAGGGGCGATCGCTCCTTCAACCTCCCAGAAATACGCTCTTGCCTTGATCCACCAAGAGTATCTGACTCGAGGGCGAAGATTACCCATAGTGCAAAGTATGTCTATACTTCAATTAATTATTTTTGCTTTACTTTTCTTAACTTTATTTTGCTTGGCTTTACTTTACTTTATTTTACTTTACCTATCTCTGATTTGCTTTACTTTTTTTGATCCAATAAATAAAGGAAAAAAAGACAACTTTAATCTTTTTTTCTATTAAGTTCGAGTCTTTTTTTTTCAAATTTTGAGTAGTTTTTCCCAAATTTTTGAGAAAACAATTGAGAATTTAAAAAAATGACTATTTTAAAGTACCATCTAGACTCTAGAGGCAAATCCAGTTTTGAAAAATTGCTGGTTGAAATATTTGGACAATTATTTCCATACAAAAAAATGTTTACAGAAGAATATAAGATATTCCGCCGGAGGCCAAGATAACCTAACCTAACCTACAATACAATAAATCGGCAACAATTTATCTCTAAAAAAATTTGGGCCCCTAATTGATATGTGCACCCCCTAAAATAAAAGTCTGCGCGCGCCAATGATTATTGGTACAACAGTAACGAATTCAAATCTCAAATGTGCGGACTAATTTTTTGCACTTTTTTGCATCCCAAATTTTCAAAAAATTTCAAAAACTTTTGTTTTAAATGTGTTGCATTTTAAAGTAACGATAAATAATATTTCTTCAATAAAACAATTCTGAGCAGAGCTTCATTTAATAAACAATGATAGTAATTTTCAATATGTTTAAAAATTTTTATTAAATAACAATATGCCACGAGCAATTCATTATTCGTGTAAAATGTATCAAATATTGTGTAATCAAAATTGTGTAATAAGTACTAGTATCACCAAGTGGTTGAAATTCGACCAGATTAACAAAATCAATTAATTTTTGTTTGATTGTATACTGATCTTACATATTATACTGATATATACGCATCGAATTTAAATGTTGAACTAAAAACAAATTTGCTACATACATAAATCATTAACGAAAAAGGATATTTCATATATTCTCCTACACCTTATGAATATTCCATTAAATAATTTCAAATTACAATGAAGTATAAACGTCGTAAGAGAATAAATTAAAATGACTCTAATCATCGTAAATCAACATTAATTCACTACAATATAATTTGTACTATTGTTAATCAGTGTTACTACTGGTCAGTCACAGTTGAAAAAAGGGAAAAATCCTTAGAGTTGACCGAGTAAGATACGAACCCGGTACCAACAAATAACTTATAATAATATTGTAGCTCCATTAGCGCAACTTGGAAAACATTTTTAGGAGGGCTAATATGTTTATTTGATTAATTTAGCCCCCAAAAAAGCATTAACATTATGTAATTCTCAAATTTCTGGGGGGGGCTATGAGTAGTTTTGAGGGGGCTAAGCCCCCTCAAGTCCCCCTCTAATCGCGCCTATGTGTAGCTCATTGATATTGATGTGTTAAAATCATAGTGATTAATGACCCTCTGCAGTGTTTCTCAACCTTTTTACTGTATCAACCTCCAAATTACATATTCAATTTTTAATAATCCCAAAATATATTTTTTAAGTTTGAGTACAAATTACGTACCTTCATTGTAGAGTTACAATAGTATTAAAAAAGTAATACAATAAATATGATTTTAAAGAAATATAAAGCATAAATTTTTAAATATAGAAAACTTTTATTTATTTTGCTATAACTATAATGTGTTTAAAAAAATTCAAATATTAAGAATCATTTTTAAATTATTAATTAATAGGGCTTCATAGTTAATCTTTGTAAATGTTGAAATGATTTTGTCAATAGAATTTGTTAAAGAAATTTCCATTCAGTTTTTAATTTAATTTATTTTATACTCAGAGCGGAACTACCGTTTTACGAAAATAAGATGATGAAAATGAACTAAACGTTTTTAATATTTCTAAGCTTTGGCTAAGTTAAGATACTCATTTTAAGGCTTTAAGTTTTAACCAAAATTAACATACAGTTTCAATGTTTTTATAAATCTGTTGTAATATTTCTTTTGAAGTCGATTCAGTCAATTGTTCTTTATTTGACGATGGTATTCATATGATACAATGAGTATATTTTCATCTGATTTTATGATGGATTTGTTGCCTTTGTTAGGTACTTCCTCAGTATTGATTCAAATATTGACGACAGGTTGAGAAACACTGCGCTAGTGCATTATAATCGTAAGCCTTATGTGTACAAACAATAAGTAATCTAGGTTACTGGTTTATTTTTATTAAATTCTAAATCATGTTGCACGGCGCACGTGTATTTAGAGTGTACCTGTATTTTTAATGCATCGAAATTTTTTAGAAGTAATAATTAGCGAAAAATAAAAAGCAAAAGTAAAACGTAAATATACATAATTAACAACATTTTTATTTAATACGCGTGATTAGCAAGTTGAACAATGACATGACGTTTTGAAAATTGTTTTTGTTGTAAATGTATATGAAATATTGTGTTTTTAAACGTTTACAATATTATAATGATAATTTTGAAAATACGTAAAAACAAATCACAAATACATATATACGATTAAAAGCCGGACATACTTCGGCACCATGGGTAATATTTGCTCCTCAGATAAGATACCGGAGGTGGAGATGTAGCGTGTATACTATTTTGGTAGATCATTACAATAATTGGTTCAAAATAGTGTATAGCTGTGTTATACATATTTTAAATATTTCGGAAAAAGATACTGAGCGAAACTCTGATATGAATGGATGATGAAGTGTTCAAGTAATATTATAAGTTTTGGAATAATAATAAAACAATCCATGTCGAATTACTCGAAATAATTATTGATGGAAACAATCTATTTAGTAGTATTTTGACCTTTAAAAAGATCTTATAATTTTATAATTATATAATAACAAATGGAATCTGTTATTTTTTAATTGCAATCATTTAATTCTCAATTCCAATTCTAAACATTTATCAAAATAATTTAACAGACCAATTTTCTCAGCGAATTAAACTTTAAAACTTTACTTAATAAAAACTTTCAAAAAACAAGATATTTTACAATATTTTCAAAATCCTATTTCATATTTTCATTCCAAAAATAGTCAAATTGTTTTTGGTAATTTTACTAAGCTTGAATAACAATACTACTACTGGTAATAAAAATTTAGAGTTTCTTAAACAATTGCTGTTGGAGAAATGACTAAATAATTAAAACTTTAGAAATTACGAACATCTAGTTTACATCATATTTTACTGAAATCAGTCGGATTTCTTAAAGTTGAGTAATTAATGATTTTTTATAAGCGTTTAAAATTAGAATTACGTCTCGAATGACTGTTAACCCAAAAATTACAAGATTTATTTTTATTTTTAGATATTTTGTAACATATTTAATTTATCATATTTAGGGTAAAAAATTGTATGTAAGTTTAATCATATTATGTAGATAATTTATATTTACATTTTTGTTAAAATATTTTGATTCAATTTTTGTTATTAGCACGCTAAATTTTGAAATAGGTTAATATAGATAATTCTTTGGAATAATTAAATAGACTTGTATTATTCTGTTATTAAATTGTTAAAAACACTTTACATAAAACAGAAAATCATTATTCTGCATAGTTAACGAAAGTACCATTCAGAATTTTATTGAAAAAATCATTTATCGTATGTTTAGAATTCAACCCACTCACCAAAATTATTCCACCCGACTTTCGAGGAACAAGGGATGGTTTAGTGCAAAGTATGTGCGGCTTTTTATAAATTATTTTAATTTTAACAAAAACACTGAGTTAAGTTAAAAGCTATTGAAAAAACCAACTTAGGTAGGTACAACTTAACTATTATATTTTATTTTAATTACTAATGGCTTACGCACAATGGGTCCCTACACCGAAATTTAATACTAAAGAACAATTCGTGAACGCCTCACAATAACTCTGTATTTTTCTTGTTTTTCTTTTTTAGATTCTAAACGAAGTGAAGAACCTTATGTTTTTACAATGATGTTTATTTTATTATTTTTTTTTTTCTTCTTCACTCTTTCGTATAGAAATACTTGTCAAAAAGTTTCGCTTAATAACTTTATAAATCCAAAATCACACCCAGAGGGTACTTTAAAAAGGTTATTTTCTAAATTTCTCAATACTTTTTTCTAAAATGCGGAAAATCTGACAAAAACAGTAAAATATACTGTTACCGTAATTTCACCAACTACTAAAAATGATCACGAAAATACTTCATGAAAATTCCAAAAACATTTGACCAATTTTGAATTAATCACAGCATTTTGAAAATTTCTGAAATTTCACATTTTTTGTTAGTTTTTATGTAATAAAATTTTTGATTTTTGATATTAAGACTTGAAAATTTAATATCATCCTACTAACTTATATGTCTAATTGACCTAAAAGAATCTCGAAAATCGTAAGTCAACTTTTTTCTCTAGAAACCGTTTGAAGTTCAAATTTCGACGAAATTCGTTAGTTTCACCTAAAATTACACACTTTAACGTACATAAAAGAAAATTGGCCGGACCGATTGTTTTAAAATTTGGTGTAAATTTCAATACACCCATCAAGAATATCCCACCCGAGGAGCGAAGAACACCTCAACGGGCGAACATCACACTTTTTAATACCATTCGTCTGATTTAGGTCATGAAAACTAATGTATTCAATTTACATATTTACAATAATTAAAAAATCAACGTGATGTGCCTATAGCTTGTGCGCATTAAACGCGATTTGTTACAACCAGCTTTAACTAATAGCTATCAATATGATATGATAACTGTTAAGCTATTATGACTCATATCAATCATATCCATATAATGTATTCTGATGATTGTATTGATGTAGATACGTGGTTATACAACAATAGTTTAGTACAATTACACAGTGCAAGAGGATAATTAAATATGTGATTATTATTTATTTAATATATATGTATGTGTATGTAAAAAACGTACAAAAGGATAAACTGACTGACTGACCGTTTGACCCACTGACTGACTGTGGAGGTATCAACGCACAGCCTAAACCATCGTTGTGTCTAGAGACTTGAAATTTTGCAGACGTTCCTTATACAAAGTAGACGAGCACTAAGAAATAATTTATTAAAATTCATCCCTTAAATGGGTATAAAAAGGGGTACTTCTACGGTTAATGTTTTGATTTGAAGCGTTTATTTCGTTTTGGTAGTTTATTTAGTTGCTATAGATAGTGTTTGCGAAAAGTTTGATAGCAACCAATTAAATTATTTATTATGCACATTTGAAGCCGTGTTATTCAGTCAATATAATATAGTATGTATTCAATATGTCATGTACGTATCATGATACGAATACGCACTACAATATAATTGTACATTAATACAACTATAATAATATATTATAGTCCTTAAGGCGTAGGCACATAGAACGCTTATAATCGACTGCCATAACATTTTTTTTTAATCCTTTCATCAATGACGTATTGTCTGTTGGCGTGGCATGCGGTGTATCCACAAAGGCTCTCGTTTGTCCGTTTCGGCTCCCTCCTTTATTTAACCTGAGATTGCCGAAAAGGCTCCCACCATTAGCGCAACTAGAAAAACATTTTGGGGGGGGGGGGCTAATTTGTTTATTTGATTAATTTAGCACCCCAAAATGCATTAATTTTATGTAATTTTCAATTAATCTGGGGAGGTGAGGACTATGAGTAGTTTTGAAGAAGGCTTAATCCCCTCAAGTCCACCTCCCTAATTGCGACTATGACTTCCACCCGAATACCCGATGCCAGGGGTATGGCGCATCGGCTCCCAAGTCCACCCAACAACATTTTCCTTCTAATTTACAGACTGAGTACTAGCTGCAGGTATATTTCTTAAATGTTAATGAGTAAAGAAACCTTTCTTAGATATTTCATACCAACCCCATAAGAAATATGTAATAAAATAGGTAATTTATCCGTATTTTCTCCGATATTTTTTCAATCAAACCCTTGTAAAATGTTTAATTATTCGTCCGTAAGAAATTTTATTACACCAAAATATTCACAATGAAATTCTCTATCTAGGCACCAAGTTTTAAAAAAATCGGTTTGACCAATTTTCTTTTATGTACGTTTAAGTGAGTGGGTGTATTTAGGTAAAACTAACGAATTTCGTCTAAAAAATTTCAAACGGTTATAGAGAAAAAAGCTGACTTACGATTTTCGAGATATTTTCTGGTCAATTAGACATATATATCAGTAAGATCATATTAAATTTTCAAGTCTTAATATCAAAAATCAAAAATTTTATTACATAAAAACTAACAAAAAATGAGACATTTTTAAAATGCTGTACTTAACTTAAAATTGATCAAATCTTTTTGAAATTGTTATGTCATTTTCTCGGAATCGTTAATAGTAGTTTGTGAAAGTTTCAAGTCCCTAGCTGCATTATTTTAGAAGTTATGTTAAAAAGTAATTTTTAATTTTACGAAAATTCTGGTAATTGCATATTTTGCCGTTTTTTGTCAATTTTTCAACATATTTTCCCGTTTTTGGAAAAAGTATTGAAAAATTGGAAAAATTACCTGTCTAAAGTACCATCTGGGTATGAATCCGATTCTATAGCGATACTGATCGAAACTTTTGGACAAGTATTTCTATACTAAAAAGTGTTTCCAGAAAAATAAAAAAAAATAATAAAATAAACATCATTGTAAAAACATAAGCTTTCACTCCGTTCAGAGTCTAAAATCTAAAAAGCAACTAATAAATCTAAAAAACTTAAGGTGAACTTGAAGGAAATTTTTTTGACATCCTATGGTAAATTTTAATTTTTTTTTTTAACTGTTCAATACAAGTCTGAATTAAGTTACAAATGTTTTGCAGGTTTTTAATTTTTTTTTTCTGGTGTTCTTGCTGTGGATCTTAGTATATACATTGCATATATATCTGACTGTATGTGCTTCAAAATTTCCCTGAAATTGAAAATATTGGGGTGAACAGCCGTGAACTTAGCATGAGACGCAATACTATCGTGAAATGGACGAAAAGGTCACACCCGGACTCATTAACTCGTGGGAACCGATACGGTATCATCCTTGACATGGTGTCTCGTGTTTGTCCGCGCACATGTCATGCTCTACATGACGAACCAGTTCCGTAACTAAACTAACCGAGGCCTGTGTGCATATTTTAAATTAGAGGACCCTTATTATATTATATCCTATTCAATAATATTTACTGAAATACATTTTGAACGGGTGAAGGGGAATTAACCCTCCCACTAAAAAGTGTGTTCTAAATAAAAATAAAATACAGCTTATTATTATAGATATATACGTAGTTAATAATTTATTCAAATTCAATACTGTATTGCTAAAGGTGTATCGAAAGTTTCAACATAACTTTTTATTATTAGATACTTATTGTGTAAAATATACCTATTTGGAGAAAACGATTTGGTGATCAATAAAAATGTAGTAGTTATGTAAAGAACACCAATAAACAAAATGGACGAACTTCGTACCTTGGGTATTCTTCTCTCCTCGAGTGATGGGATGCTCTTGTTGGTATATTGCATTCTAAAGAAAAGATAATTCAATAAGGCGATTCAGAGCAGAGCTTCAATTTATTCAAGACAATTTTACTTTTCAAAAATTATCTTACTCCAAAATTATTTTCATATTGTCTATCCATATTTAAATTTTCATAAAGTTTGAATTAAAAAAAGATAGTTTAAGTGTTTTTTTGTCAAATTTTGGGTAGTTTTTCCCAAATATTGAAAAAACTATTGAGGTTTTAAAAAAATTACCTCTTAAGAGTACCATCTAAAGGAAAATCGGGATTCATAAAGTTGCTGGTTGAATCTTATGATCAAGTATTTGTATACCAAAAAGTGTTCACAGAAAAAATAAAAAAAATAACATCATTGCAAAAACACTAGCTTCTTTGCTTCACTAAGAATCTGAAATTAACTACAAATACAAAAACATATAATAATTAAATACAAATTACGCACTTTAACGTACATATAAGAAAATTGGCTTAACCGATTGTTTTGAAATTTGGTGTCCAGATAGAAAATTTCATTGCGAATATTTTGGTGTAATAAAATTTCTTACGGACAAAGAATTA
>JAIPRM010006730.1:0-18194 GCA_025469315.1 Stegophylla sp. TES_Ste_2020 | reverse complement strand
TTTATTTCTATAAATAAAAACACCATAAAAAAAAATAAAATTATACATTTTTTTTTTTTTTTTTTAAATAATAATTAATAATTCCAGATAAGAAAAAAACAACTTAACATAAGAAAAAAAAAGTAACAATTTGAGAAAAAAAATTAAAACTTGACATAATAATAAAAAACAAACTAACAACTTGACATGAGACAAATAAACTAACAACTTGTTAGGGATAAAATATTTATTCTTTTATTTATTTATTATTATTATTATTATTATTTTAGATCTAAACGAAGTGAAGAAGCTAGTGTTTTTACAATGATGTTAATTTTTTATTATTTTTTTTCTGTATATACTTTTTCATATGGATCTACTTGTCTAAAAGTCTCAATCAGCAACTTTTTGAAACCGGATTTGCTTTTAGTTGGCACTTTAAAAAGGTCATTTTTTGAATTTCTCAATTTTTGAATTTTTTTTTTTTCTAAGTACCTACCCCAAATTTAATAAAAAGACTCAGAAATCATAATTTTTTGATTCAAATTTTATGAAAATTTAAGCATAGATAGATAGTAGTATAAAAAACATTTTAGCACAAGAAAATTTTGAAAATTTGAAAAAAACAATTTTGGACATTTTTCTAACACTTTTTTCTTATTATTTTTATTACTTTTTTTTTATTAATTAAATAAACAAAAAATAAAATGAAGTAAAGTAAAATAAAGTATGGACAAGAAAGCTGAACATACTTGCATCACGGAAATTCTTCGCTCTTCGGGTCAGATACACTTGGTGGATGTGTTGAAAATGAAGACTATTCTTATTCTTTACATTATTAACTTATTTTGTTCAAAATTTTCTTATTGAAAAAATGATATATTGGTTTTTTAAAATTGTACATATCCACCAAGTGTTTCTGACCTGAGAAGCGAAGAATGTCCATGGTGGGAAGGATGTCCGGCTTTATTTTTTTACTTTTTTTTTTTTATTGTTATTATTATTTTAACAAAACATTAGTTTATCAAAAGTCTTCTTCCGGTCATTCCTCTTGATTTGTGGAGGGCCACCTTTATTAAAACCTCATAAAATGATTGAAATTCTGAAGGAATTTATTGCTCCAATTCACTAACATCTTCATGCATCTGTTCCCAATAATCACTGGAAATTATATTTATCCGGGAGCCAGTGGATTTCTCTCTACAGTCATAAGGACTTAAATTCTCCCCCTTTAGTTTGTATAAATGCTCCACTCTTTTTCTGGTTATATCATATGCCATACAGTGCTGTCATAGGAACTGATAAAATAGTTTCGAAAAAGGGACAAGTCTTGGAGTTGACACCTTTTCGAATCTCAGAAAAATTTAAAAGTCATTTTTCTCTCATTCTAAACATAAGACATGACCTATTTTTGCAGCTAATGATGCACAATGATAACCATATTTTAAAGCTTCCATAAAACCCTATTGGAAAAATGTGGGATATGACACCTTTTCGAAACTTGACTATTCAATTGTTATCAAACTTTTCGCAAACATTATCTATAGCAACCAAAGAATACTGAAAGAAATATAAACAGAATTTTTAAAAATCATATTTAATATCTAATTTATCTAAGATAGTACTGTGGGTTTATTTATTGTACTTAATGAAGATTCGATTTGAGATAATTTTTTTAGGTACCTATCTAATAATATTTATTTTATTAGTATTATTTCATTATATTTGTACCCACAAACATTTAATTTTGTGCATCCGAAAGCTAAGAGTGTTGTACCTACGTGCTAGCTCATAGCTCGCCACTGAATTTCTATTGTAATAAATTCATTAATTCATTGCTATTTTTACAAAAATTAAATCACTATATAGAATTCCTACAAAGGCGAAGAAATACAAATCGAAACAGTATTTAAGAGCACTAATGACGGTTCTTTGAGCCATATACAAATGTCGTCGTACCCATTGCAAACTACGTCGACCAAAATTGCTTGCGGTGTTTGTATGTATATTAATAAATATGTATGAAATTACGATCCACTGTGATCTGAAATCCAATTTAGGAAAACATTTCAACAGATTCGAAAAATACACTTTCATTGGCTCCGCATGCTCCTGTTGGGTGGTTCCCTCCCCTGAAAAATTTTAAAATCTATGTTAAATGAGTTTTTTGTGAGAACATCGAGTAATTTAAATAAGATACCACGCCCAAGAACAATATTACCCGATTAGATTTATTAAAATTGTCACCATTTTGTGGACCAATTTGTCTTTCCCTCCTCCCCTGAAATTTACTCAATGGGTGCTCTTAATTATCCCAAATTGGATTTTAGGTTATTGTGCGTCAACTCACAACATTATTTTCGTTGTTGAAGCAACCGATGTGACTAGTTGCTTGATCGAAGAGTTCTGTGAAAGAGGCGTATCGATGGTCGTTCTTGATTTCAACAGTTTGTCATTCGAAGAATGCAAAACAATGGTCAACAATATCCGTCAAGGAGTTTTCAACTACAGTCTTAATCAGAACAACCGAATACCATACACTTTGGCTTTAGCGCTCGAGCTTGGTGAACCGAGCATAATGTCGGGAACTGTTCATAGTTCAAAAGTTAGTGAGGAAATAGTGGATAACAACTAAACTTAAATGGTGAATCGTAACGTATACAGGGAGAACATACTTCAAACCATGGGTATTCTCCGCTCATTGGGTGGGTGAAAAGTTCTTGATGGTTGTATTGAATTTTAAAGAAACGATAACTCATATCTTCAATGAGATGATTCTGAGCGGTGAGTAGGCTGAAACTCTTTATATATATATATATATATAAAGAATTTATTAAATCAAATTTTCCCAAAAACATTTAATTCTTAAAAAAAAAAGCCACCCCTCTAAAAGAGTCGCCCTAAGTTTCAGCCTACTCAGTATGCCCCTAAATTCTCCACTAGGTCTAAAATAAATTTTGCCAATATTACATGGATTTAGTCTTGGTATTTGGTAAAAATTATGACAAAACTATTAACGACGTAATATTAAGAACATTTCATTATAACTTATAACATAAATAATTTTAAATTGTATTAGGGTTAAAATACATCTGAATCCTACATTTATTCAAAAAGTGTTCAAAAATATTTTGTAAATTAATTCCAGTCTGAACTGCTTTAATTTTGAAAGTGGATTTCAAGTAACTACTTTAATTTTTAAAGTTACAACCAAACAACTAAAATCTAATACCTATATAATTATATAAAAAGTAAAGTGTAGACAAGAATGCTGACATACTTCGCATCATGGGTATTCTTCTCACCTCAGGTCAGATAGTCTCGGTAGGTATGTTGCATTTTAAAGAAACGATAAATTATTTCTTCAATAATACGATTCAAGCTAAGTATGTTATTAGTATGAAGAACAATAATAATCATCATTTTCAACACACCAACGAAGACTATCTGACGTGAGGAATGAAGAATACCCATGATGCAAGGAAGTACGGATTTTTAATCTAAACTTTACTTTACTTTGATTCACTTCACTTTTTTTATCCGATAAATAAAGAAGGGCAAAAAACAATTTTATTAAAAATAAAAATATAAATTATAAGAATAAAAGTGCTTTAAAATTTTCTCGCGCCAAAATATTTCTCATATTATTGTCTATCCATATTAAAGATTTTACAAAGGTTAGATTAAAAAATGATATCTTTGTATACTGTCACTTTTTACACAGCAGCGTATTTAAGGAAGAATTAGGAGGGACTAAGAGTCTAATCACAATAATTAAATGATATTCACATAGATAAGTAATGTTATTAAGTAGTCGTATAATTAAGTTACCAGAAGAAAATAATATTCTTGTCACGAATTCTATTACAGCATAAAAATTGTCTCGGAGTTCGAATTCTGCCAACAAGACGGTAATTAAAAAATAATAAATATTTCTTAGAATGGTTATTTTCAAGCTTTTTTTATATTCTGAGCAAAGCGATGAAACTAGTGTTTTTACAATAATGTTTATTATTTTTTTTCTGTAAGCACTTTTTCTTATGAAAATACTTGTCTAAATTTTTCAACCAGCAACTTTTTTATTGCCTGTAGACAGAATTTAAAAGAGGCTATTTTTCGAAATTCTTGATTGTTTACTCAAAATTTGAGGAAAACTACCCAAAATTCAACAAAAAAAGATTTGGAAACTATCTTTTTTAGATTCTAAGCCGAGTACAGAAGCTTCAGTTTCTTCAGTTATTGATGAAAAAAGTGAAGTAAAATGAAATAACATAAATTAAAGTAAATGAAATGAAAGTAAAGTGAAGTTACGTACAGTGAAGTAAAGTAAAGCAAAGATTAATAAATTACAGACAAGAAAGCTGGACATATTTTGCATCATAAGTATTCTTCGCTCCTTGAGTCAGAATGGTCAGATGCTCTTTAATAGGTGTGTTGAAAATGACTAATTGTTCTTTATATTATTAACATACTTCACTTAGAGACGTATTACTGAAGAAATGATTTATCGTTTCTTCAACACACTCACCAAGAGTTTCTGATTCGAAGAGCAAAGAATACCTTGTGGTGCGAAGTATATCCGGTTTTCTTGTCAATATTTTTCTTCACGTATATCTACTTTACTTTACCTCAATTTTTTTTTACTTTCAGTGTGAACAACGTTTGAAATTACCAACCGATGGCCAAGTTTACGTCACAAATAATGTGGATTACAAAGACAAGAGTACGGTAGATCGTATTTACGTGAATAGTGACAAAATTTTGAAACTCAAAGAGAACAATGTGATATTGCTGGACAACGGGAAAATCGAATTAATCGTCAAAGAAGTCGGTAAGCCCACAATAGTATCGTGCCGTAGTGTTCACTGAGAGATGTTTGCTTTAAGTTAATTTTCAGATTAGTTAATTTACGGTAAACTTGATTCGAAATCTATAGTTATCTCAGTATGATAATTTTTGATGATTAATTATAATAAATTCGATCCAATTCAATCTGTGAATAATAAATGACGTATAATGTCGTTGACAATAATATTATTGTTGTTTATATAAATCCGTTGCAGACACAAAAAGGTTTAGGTATTTTATAGGCATAATGAATATCTCGCACATTTTCTACTATAGCTGAAAAAAGTTCTTGTATGGATACACAATATTTTTTAGGTATACCCCTACTCTCAAGTAAAAAAAAGAAAAGAAATGAAAATCCGTAGGTGTGAAGTCTGATAATTCTAGTAACTTGGTCGTAAAAAGAAGATTAAAATGAATATATTGAGCAGTTATTAATATTTATTATCCTTAAAGAATGTGAAAACCATATAATTTTGAATTAGTTAGATTTTCGCAAACGTACCATTTAGACAACAATTCCTATCTATAGAGTTACTGATCGAAATTTTTGGATCAGTATCTCTAACCAAAATCGTGCTTCTATGCATATGAAAAAACAGCATAGATTTGTAAAACCAAAAATATTAAATTTTAATCTTTTTCATAAATATGTTTATAACACCATGTAGGTCGTAGGAGTGCACTAAGAGAGAATTTTTCGAAATTCACATTATTCCAAAGGGTTATAATTATAACTTGTTGAATTTGGTTACCATGGTGACTATAGAAGTCTAAAAGCAACCTCTATATAAATAAAAAATAAGAAGTTTATTTGTTTGTACGGGTTAATTTTCAAAAAGATCAAAGTAATTTTGACGTGATTTAGACGGTCCAGTTAAGTACATCGGTAAGCATTACAAACACCAGTGGCGTATTTAGAACTTTGTCGAAGGGAGAAATATAAAATAATGTGTTAAAACCAAAGTGAAAAGTTTATAGAAAATAATTAATTCTTCATTTTTATATTTGTATATTTGTATAGTTTATTATACCTGATATTGTTTTTTCTTTTAATTTTACCAATTATATTGTCAACCTTAAATTTTTAAAGTTTATGTATGGATTATATTGCCAATCCATACCGTATACTCTAAAATTAAAAGTAAAATCAAATAATAACTAGTTAGGTAAGTATCTAATTACTAGTTTATTTTGGCACATAACGATCTAAACACAATCAATCTAAACTTTTTAATAGCGATTCTGAGATAAGTCTTAAATAATTTTAAACAAGAATAAACGTACCTACTACATATGTGCAGGAGTAGTTTTTTGTAATTTTATTGGCTGTTTAATAATTATTTAATAACAAAATTTTAAATAGTATTATAGAAAAACACTTAATACCAATGCTGTATTTTTATGAAACTAAATAATAAATCGATGAGAATAAATAATAAATGATGGTTATAGCACTTACAGCATAATTTTGTTTAATGTAGTTAGGTATGTAAAACGGTTGTATGTTCAGTTATAATTCCATATTCATAATTTCTATCACTATAATCGAGGTTCTTTGATAAAATAACACCACATTCTTGATTTTTCTTTAAAAAAATAATCGTATAAATTACAAAAAAAACGGCAAGGGGGGAGATATATCTGCTCAATCTCTCCTTTTAAATACGCCACTGACAAACACAATAATCTAAATAAATTAGGGTAGCAATTCGTCCCAGATTTTCCGGGACGTTACCGGTTTTAGTACTCATGTCCCGGTGTCCCAAAAAAGTATTTTGGGACATCATTTTGTACCGGTTTTGAAATTATACACAGTCATGTCCCAGAATTTGACTTAACACTTTATAGTTTATAGGTACGTTTATGATATATAAAACCATTAGTTTTTGAAGAATATTCTCAGCATACAAAAGTATATGGTGGTAATAGAAGGAAAAAATTAAAAATATTAGTCTATTTTGTACTTTAAACTAGTTTTTATTGAAAATAAAGTTAATTTTCTAATTTTCTGATTTAAATATTAAGTATTTTACATTTTATAGTAATATAAATTGGTGACAAATAATAAGATTTTGTAATAAAAAGTCATAAGTAATTTAAATTAATTGTCCCGGATTTCTAAATTTTTTATCTGGCCACCCTAAAATAAATACAATTAAATAGTTTATTCTATGGTTACGGGGTAATCTTTGAATAGCTAGACCAAATTGGACGGGATTCAAGTATGACAACACGATAATTTTAATAAAGAAAATTTTAGAGTTTATTCTGTTTATACAGACTGAACTAATTTTTAAGGACACGTTTTTCAAGCAACGAAGTACACCATATGCTGGTATATATATAAAATAGCTAGTGTATATTATATATATATATATATATATTTATATATTCCCCTGTTTTCCAAATAATTAGAATGCCGGAAGGAAGGTTAGCCCTTTGCTTCCTGTTAAACATGGCTCTTTTTATATTATCTGCATCAACTATGTAATAAAACATTAATTTTTGGTTTGGAGTGAAATTGTAAGGGTCGTGCCTTCTTGCAGACACATTTGGTGTGTTATACAAGTATCATATTATCAGGATATACTTATAAAAGATTAAACTCTTTTTTTTTGAGGGGGAAGGGGTGACATTTGCGTTTTATAATAATTGTTTATACTATTTTTCCACGCAGATTCCAAAGAAGTACTGTGTTTGATAAAACGAGGAGATTGGTTAGGATCTAACAGAACGGTGTACATACCTTCCGTTACCTCAAATACGTCCACGTTGCTCAACAAACAACACGAGAAGAACATTCACTTCGGAGTCCAACTCAAAGTCGACGTCATAATGGTTCCCGGGATTGTGGACGCGACGGGTTTTGACGCGGTCAGAAAATTCGTCGGTAAGTGTACACTTCCTTCCAGTAAACTCCGAACGGTCATTAGTTCATTACCATTAACTACCGGTGACCACACATGACACAGTGAGCCAAAATAATAATAAAAAAAAATGCCTGACAGACTTTGTACCATGAACATACTTAGTTTTTCTTGTGGGATATTCTTGGTGGGTGTACTGAATTTTAAAGAAACGATAAATCATTTCTTCAATAATACGATTCTGAGCAGAGGTTCAGTTATTATACATTAATGGCGTAACAATAATTACTACGATACCATGGTCACCTCGTTAACATAGTTACCATGGTTACAAAGTAGGGTAGGATAGAGGAGGGTAGGGGAGGAAGGGTTGGATAGGAGAAGGTAGGAGTGGTAGTGATAGAGTGGTTGGGTGGGTAGGGATCAGGGGGCTAATAAGTAGTAGGGTCAGGATCTTAAGTTGGGGATAGAGGTTGGGGGTCAAACAATGGCAGTAAGAGTAAAACCTTTGAAATTATACGAATTTCGAAAAATTCTTAGTATATAGTACCATCTAGAGCCGAATTTTGATTCAAAAAGTGGCTAATCGAGGTTTTTGAATTAGTATTTCTATATTATACTAAAGTGTTTATAGAACGGAAAAAATAAATAAATAAACATCACTGTAAATTCATAAGGTTCTACGCTTCACTCAGAATCTAAAATGTGAAGAAGAGATATAACTCTGTGACCTGTGGATATGTTAATAAAAACAATTAATCATTTCTTCAGTAAAATGATTCTAAGTGGAGCTTTAGTTTATTATAGTCAACAATCATTGTCAGTTTTATATTTTGTAAGAATGTTTAGCAAATTATTACATAGGTAGGTATTTACATCCTATCCAAAATTCTTTAATTATAAAGATTGTTATGAATCTCAAGTTCTAATCAATATTACTTTTGGAATAGTAATAACAGAATAATTTTTAAATATTTATAATAATGATTAATTTTGCTGTGCTATGAATTTTAAAACTCTTATAATTAAAAATTTCCACAAATGACTTTAACAATAACGTAAATATAAGGTAATTTACATACCTACAAGTAAATAGTTTAGAATTTTTCACTCTAAAAACAATAAACTGAATATTTTACATAATAATAAGATAGAAAAATCTATCATTATTTGAATTAATTATCATTTGAGCCGTAATTTTCAAATTCAAACGCTTCTAAAATTAATAATAAATTAAGCCGACTTTTATTGAAAATTATACCACATGTAGGAAAAAGTTAAGGAATCTTTTGATAACTTTGGTAATGCTTTAGTTTGATTTATTATTAAGAATTTAATTAAAATTAAAGAAATGTTTATTGAAAAAACAAATATTATTTTATGCAAAATTTTTTATATAAATTCTAACTATAAACCGTTATAAAAAAAGTTTACTATTACGATTTACGAGATTTTATCAAGTTTATATTATATGTGAGTGAGAATACTGAAATTTTATTAAATTTTCAGCTAATAACATCAATAATTCAAAAATGTATTGAGTAAAATCTTAAAAAACACTAGGTATTTTCAAAATGCTATACTTATCACAAAAGTGGTCAAATATTTTTTTGTCTGTATGGCACATTTATTGTTGATAGTAGGCAAAAATTTCAAGTTTCTAGTCTCATTAGTTTTGGAATGGATCTGATATCTCATAACTCATTTGCTTGACATAAATTTCTCGACAGTACGATTTCCCATTAATTCCTGACCATAATGTTTTCTCATTCGTTTCTGATTTAGCAAATGTTAAACATAATTGAAACACACACCAGATCAATAATCTGCGGTCACAAACTAGAGTCTAGACTCCAGACTGATATTTCACGATGATATATTTGATCCCAAACAGTGTTTAGAGAAATAAAATTATTTTATCTTAATAAAAATGTATTATCTTTTATCTTATCTTGATAAATTTAAAAATGTTTACTTGATGTGCCATCTTAAATAAAAAAAGAAACATAATTTTACCGAAATCACGTAGATAAATACAATTTGTAAAATAGGTACATTTTTTTCTTTGCAAATCATATTAAATAAAAAATGAGAACTACTAGATAAAAAGAAAAAAATTATAAAATTTACAATTTTATAAAAGCATGTATTATATTTATATTAGATATTATTGAAATATAAATAATAATTATATTTAAATATGTGTATAATATGTTTTATTATATTTATGTAATGTAAGTATTAAATTGTAAAAAAAAAATTGTCCATTTTAATTCAATTTTTTTTTTTTTTTGTTATCTCTTAATTAATAAATAATATTTGTTGTTAATCACAAAAAAAAGTGTATTTATATATCATATTAACATGTAATTATGATTATAAATACATAGTTAACAAGAAACTGTTAATTACAAAACACAAAAAATAAATAAGTTAAATAGTTTTGTGGTAGTTAATATTCAATATAGATATAAAAAGCCGGACATACTTCGCACGATAGGTGTTCTTCGCACGACGGGTGGGATTATTTTGACGGGTGTGTTGAATTTTAAAGAAGCGATAAATCATTTCTTCAATAAAACGATTCTGGACGAAGTAAATTAATAATATAAAAAATATATGAGAAAAATAAATGATAGAAAAATGTCCAAAAATTTTTTTCACATTTTTAAAATTTTCTTGCGCCAAAATCTTTCTTATTTTCTATCTATGTTTAAATTTTCATATAGTTCGGATCAAAAATGATGGTTTTCAAGTCATTTTTGTCAAATTTTTGGTAGTTTTTCCAAAAAAAAAATTGAAGAATTGAGTAATTCAAAAAATGGCTTCTCTAAAATAAAATCTAGAGGCAAATCCAGTTTCAAAAAGTTACTGATCGAAACTTTTGGACAAGTATTTCCATACGAAAAGTTGTACACAGAAAAAAAAAATAAACATCATTGTAAAAACACTAGCTTCTTCACTTTGTTCAGAATCCAAAAAAGATATATAAATTTATATGTATTATCTTATTATACATAATATTTTTCTATGAGATGCTTGAATAAAAATTTAAGATCATACAACCAAAAATTACAAATTATATGAAATATAAATACAAACAAAAGTTTAACATGCTACGTAAAAAAAAGTCATTTGAACCATAATTTCAACGTTAAACAGGTATACATTCATAAAGCTAATCTTTATGAAGCATGAATTGTAAATAGGAAAATGATCCTTGAAGTAAATACATCTACAGCAAGACTGTATTATTATTTGAAAGTTTAACACCAAGAACAATATTTTCCAAATTGGTATAGTCTTATAATATTTGCTTAATATTGCATAGTGCTACTCCAGACAGTCTTAATACAGATGACATGAAAAAGTAATATGCAATCTAACTATTCGAGAGAAGCTTTAAACTCGAAGGTGTAAAACGCTCTTAATGCGAAAAATAACATTGTATGATCTTAGGCCTGTAGTTGCAAAGTTTTTAGAAGAATTTTTAAAAATAGGAGAAGAAAACTTATTCCAGACCCCGAGCCATACCAAAACCATGAATATTATGTATAAAAAATTTCATTCGATAGATAGTAAATTGTAATTATTATTTTTAAAATTAATATTTAATATAAAAATACGCATCGAGCTTTTATTTTAAAATTCGGCATTTATCCCATTTAACCTATATAAACTTTATGGAATAACTTATGATTATTTTAAATTATCATAGTACATACATAAAAACAATTCTAGTGGAACTCAAGTCAATTATGAGGTGGGGTGTGTTACACAGTTTTAAGTAAATCATAAATAAAAAAAGATACCTAAAGTAAGCACTTAGCCTAGTCTCAAGTGTCTAGTAATAGTTAAATAGTGCCACTAAATAAAAATTCTTTAAATTGGCATTTACACGATGCCTCGAAGATTCTAGTCTTTATATTTTTATTATAATAACACACAATTTTGATTTTTTTCATGTACAATTTTATTTAAAACACAAACAAAACAAATTTTTTATGAAAAAAAATAAAAATTCTATGTGATTTTTTGAGTTTTAAGTATCTTTAAATGGTAACCATTTCTTTTTACTTAATATTCTTAACATAGATAGGTAATAAAAATTATAAAAAACAAATTTTAATATTTAAATATTTATTTTTTGGTTGATAATTAAAGTTATGAAAATGTAAAGGTAAATGTAGCATAGACTATCGTGGAGAATTTAAAAGTTCTCCAAAAAAATACATAACCATTACTCCACTGCTATAAACTTTAAGTACTTAAATTTTTTAACTATTTGCTAAAACAATAAACTTTTACAGAATATTTATTTAAAAAAAATAGTTGTGAAAAAAGTCAAAAACTTAAAAAAACCTTGAAGACATAAAATAAGAAATATTGTTTTTTTTTTTTTTTTCAAAAAATGAGGGGTCATTAATGTTTTAAATTAAACACGTTAAAATTCAGCTTCATTATTTGTATAGAGTTTAAAAAAAATGTACTTTTCGATTTTTGTCACAATTTTATATATTCTGACCCATCTGATCACTACTGGCTCACTACGCGTTAGTCGTTGGTTTAAAATTGTGTAATTTTAAATATATATTTAATTTAATTAAGACCAAGAAAACGGCGACAAAATCGACTTATACGCAAAAATTGACAACTCCGCCGGACTGCGGAACATCGACCAGATCATCGAAACAGTGGACGGCGTGTTCCTGCATCGCCCGTACTTATCTGTGGAAGTGGGCCCCGACGAGATATTCCTCGCCCAAAAGACGGTTTTGTCCAAATGCAATGCAGTGAGTTTTTATTAGACTCCGAGGTTCGAGAGGAATAATTCACATCAAGCCACACCCCGATCTGATCGTATTCTTCTACAGCAGTATTACATACTATCCACTCCCACCATCTATGCCCAAGAATTTTATTTATATTTGGGATGCAAATTTTCTAGAATGAAAATTTATTAAGAGTGGCAAATGGATACCAAAAAAAGAAAGCCGGACATAAATCGCACCACGCATATTCTTTGCGCCTCGCATCAGAAACTCTTGATGGATTTGTGAAATTTTAAAGAAACGATAAATCATTTCTTCAATAAGACGATTCTGAACGAAAAAAGTTAATAATATAAACAATAATGGCCAAAATTTTCAACACACTTACCAAGAGTATCTGACCCGAAGAGTGAAGAATATCCGTGGTGCGAAGTATGTATGGCTTTCTTGCCTTTACTTTTTTTTATTTAATAAATAAAGAAAGAAAGAATTAATAAATTAAAAAATTAATGAGAAAAAAAAATGTTAAAAAAAATTTCCAAATTTTTTTTTCACATTTTCAACAATTTCTTGTACCAAAATGTTTCTCATTTTATTGTTTATCTGTGTTTAAATTTTTATAAAGTATAGATCAAATAATAATACCCTAGTTATAATTCTGTGTTTCAAGGTCGTAGCCAGGGGAGGGGTTTCAGAGTTCAAACCACCCCTGAAATTTATTTTTAAATCAAAATAAAGAAAATTATGTAACAATTATTATAATAATTAATAATACTATATTATGTAAAATTGCATAAACTTCATGATAAAGCAATTTTTACGGCAATTATTACGGCAAACAGATTTTGTTAAGATTTTTTTTGTGTTAATTTATTCAGTCAAAATACGTCTTTATAACCTAAACCCCACCTCCCAACAAAAAAAAATGTCATGCTGACTGCGGCCTTGCTATGTTGGTTGAAAAGGACATTTGGTAAACAATAAAAGTGAACAAATAAAGTAAGTGTGTTCATAATGCGATTCATCATTAAATTAACAGTTTTAATTCGACCAAACTAAATGTTTAAAATTCACCATAAAAAAAAAGTATGTACTTCGCTCGTCCGGGGTGTTCTTCGCACGTCGGGTGGGATTCTCTTATATAATAACGATAAATCATTTCTTCAATAAAACGATTCTGAACGAAGAAAGTTAATAATATAAAAAATAAATGAGAAAAAAAATGTTAGAAAAATGTCCAAAATTATTTTTCACATTTCCAAAATTTTCGTGCGCCAAAATCTTTCTTATATTATTTTCTATATATTTTTAAATTTTCATATAATTTGGATCAAAAAATAATAGTTTTCGAGTCGTTTTTATCAAATTTTGGGTAGTTTTTTCCAACAAAAAAATTGAAGAATTGAGAAATTTAAAAAATGATCTCTATAAAGTACTTTCTAGAAGCAAATCCGGTTTCAAAAAGTTGCTGTTCGAAACTTTTGAACAAGTATTTCCATACAAAAAGTTTTACACTAAAAAAAAAAAATAAAAAATAAAATAAATAAACATCATTGTAAAAACACTAGCTTCTTCACTTCGTTCAGAATCTAAAAAATGGATTTTCATTGAAATGAAAATAAATTATCCCCAACCAACCATCAAAACGTTTTGCGTGGCTCGTAGATCGGAAAACCAACAGTGACGTACGGCGGGTTCCTCGAGTCGATGGAGTTCAATGCAGCACCCACGAATTCCGAGGCGAGCGACGTCATGTCCGCGGTGTTTGACGGTACCGATTGTATTTACCTGGAGGTGACCAAGACGTCAGCTTACAAGGCGGACTGCGCGCAGCGTGCTTCGGCCATTTGCTGGCAAGCCGAAGTCATCGTCAGAAAATATCGGTATTTCTCCGAACTCAAAAACCAGGTGAGCGAATTTTAAGTTGTATTATTCCTCGTTCCAAGTAAGTAAAGTTGACATGAATTCACGCCTGAAGGAGGTGCGTCATTTGAAGAGGTGCAGGGTGTGCATTTACACTACATATTTTTAAAACGTTTATTTTGGCCTGCCAAAAATAAAATAAAACCGCTGGTAAACCTTAAGTGTTTTAAATAAAATATTGAATAAGTAATTTTTTACCATTTTTCTATTGTTTTTCATTTCAAAAACTATTCGATATCGCCTGAAAATAAAAATACGTAATCTCTATTGTTTTGGAAGTTATTACTAAATAGCTAAAATTCATTTAATAATAATATTCATTTCGGAATTTCCAGTAAATTTGTCGATACTTTTTCCGATACCATGTTAAATTTTAAAGAAACGACAAATGTAGTAAAACGGTAAAACGGTTCAGTAAAACGGTTCTGAATGAAGCTTCTATTTATATAAGAAAATTTAACTTAAAAATTATAAAGTTTACGTTACTAAAAAAAAAAAAGAAAATAGTAATTTTTAATAAGTCTTTGTTATATCCCGCTATATCACTAAGAACAGAAAAAAAAACTTTTATGAAAAAAAGTGTGTTTAAAATTTCACATATAAAAATTTTCTTTAATCAAAATATTCGTCACACTATTGTCTATCTATATTTAAATTTTCATGAAATCTGAATTAAGGAAAAGAGAGTTTTAAAGTCGTTTTTGTCAAATTTTGAGTAATTTTTCCCAAAATTTTATTTAAGAAATTGAGAATTCCAAAAAATTATCAATTAAGTCACATTTAGAGATCAATTCAGATTCAAAAAGTACTGGCCGAAGTTTTTGGAAATTTATTTTTATGTAAAAATATATACGCATAAAAAAAATAAAAAAAAAAAAAAAAAGCATAATAAAAACACTATTTTTTCCGCTCCACATAGAATCTAAAACTGGTGACAATGGTGATATTTTTATGCAGGTGTTAGTGACATTATCTTGAATAAATCACCAAAATATTTAACAGCTATTGAAATTTTAGAGTTTGAGTGGAGTTTGTTCTTCCCTCCTCCCTCCCCCCAAAAAAAAAAAGAAAGAGTGACGATGATACAATGAACTGGTACTGTTTTTAAACCTGCCACAATGTTCACACCAACTATTAAAAAAAGTGTGTACTTCGCCCTTCGGTGTGTTCTTTGCACATTGGGTGAGATACTCTTGGCGGGTGTGTTGAATTTTAAAGAAACGATAAATCATATCTTCAATAAAATGATTCTGAACGAAAGAAGTAAATAAAATAAAAAACTTGTGCATTTTCACGCATGCTCCACCATAAACACGACAAGCACTATACCTAAATTCTCTATCTAGGCTCCAAATTTCAAAAAAATCGGTGTGGCCAATTTTCTTTTATTTACATTTAAGTGCGTAATTTTAGGTAAAACTAACGAATTTCGTCGAAATTTTAACTTAAAACGGGTATTGAAAAAAAGGATGAATTACGATGTTCGAGACTTTTTTAGATCAATTAGACAAATACTTTTATTTTTTTTGTTATTTTTTCTAATTTTTCAAGTCTTAATATCAAAAATCAAAAATTTTATTACATAAAAACTAACAAAAAATAAGAAATTTCCAAAATTTTCAAAATACTGTACTTAACTCATAATTGATCAAATCTTTTTGAAATTTTTATGAACTTTTTAGTAATTGGTGAAAGTTTCAATAAGTCCCTATCTGCATTATTTTAAAAGTTATGTTAAAAAGTAATTCTCAATTTTACGGAAATTCCGGTAATTGCATATTTTGTCGGTTTTTGTCAATTTTTTGACAGATTTTCAATGTTTTTGGAAAAAGTATTGAGAAATTGGAAAAATGACCTCTTTAAAATACTATCTGGATGTGATTCGGAATCTATAGAGATACTAATCAAAACTTTTGAACAAGTATTTCTATACGTTTTACAAAAAAGTTTTTCCAAAAAGAAAAAGAAAAAAAATAAACATCATTGTTGTTCAGAATGTAAAAATGAAATGACGTCTCTGAAACAACACATGACAACTTAATGTTACCTCTGAAATAAATTGTTAAATGATGATTTCTCTATAATTTAAGAATTATATTTGTAATTGGGATCTCGTTTATGTGTAAAACTACGTGAAAAGAATTCTTATTTGTAACTTTGTGTGTAAATAATTTTAGAAAAATGTCTTTACTTTAAAAATAAGAACTGTATAGGAGCTACGAATAAAAACAAGGAGATTTATTTTTAACTCAGGGGACATACAACTTTTTGGAATGTTATTCTGTATAAAAATCGGGATACATTTTATTGTATTTATTGTAAAGTTGTATTAGGATTGATAAATAAAAAAAAAAATTAATAAATTGTAGATTGAGGTATAAATTAATTAACACAGCTAATATTTTAACAAAATTTAAATTCGTATATACGAATTAAACTAAAGAGATAGCCAAGCGTTTAAAGATTAGTTACAAAAACTAAATTCATATCAATATTTTTTTAATTATAGACGCTACAATGATATTTTATAAAATTAGTTGTAAAAATATTGGGATTTTCTGGTCTCGTTCGTTCGTAAGACGGGGCATGAGACTAATATTTAAAAAAACGCATAAAAATCGTGACTTATACATCCCGCTAAAAAATGGCACGGGACGCAGGACAAAAATTTGAATTTAAAAATAGTAAATTTCCCACCGAGATCACAACTCTGCATCTAGCACCCACCAAACTGGACCTAGCTATACGCAATAATAATATCACTCTAACATGTGTTCCCGATTTCAGTACAAATCGAAAATCGATCCTATGCAAGGGATGAGCATTGGGTGCGTGACAACGTCTCTGAAGTCTAACGCGGCAGCGATAATAGTGATCTCTACTTCCGGAATGTCTGCCAAGGCTATTTCCCGATACCGACCCGTGTGTCCTGTGTTGGCGGTCGTCAGACACGGAACTGCCGCGAGAAAGTTATCCGTATGGCGTAACGTGATCGCGGTGCAATACATAGGTAATTAGATAACCTTAACTATTCAACTATCATTCCGTTAATCAAGCGTGAAATAGATATCTATATTAGACACGGCTCCTGTTTTTTAAACTGCCACTACTCCCTCCGTATCGTTCGAAAAAAAAATTATTCGTGTAACAAAAATATGTAAACGAAACGATCGTCAGGTCACACAACAGGTATTTTCCGCTTCTAAGGCAAGATACTGATAGGAGGACAAGTTATGTAATTAAATTTTGCCAATTTTGGGTAAAAAAACTCAATGATACCAGCTCGTTAGGTTTTTAGACAGTACGATTATACATTACCTATATTAAATTTGAAAGCAACGATAAATGGTTGAATTCGAAAACACGAGCTAAGCTCGAGCTTGATAATTTGTGTTACTAGCTGAAAACTGTTATAAAAAACGTGAAACCCTTTTGTTATATGCGACTTTCAAGTCTTAATCGATATCAATTACAGAACAATAATAGAATAATCAATTAACCAATTTATTACCTATGAAAAAGATTATCTTTTGTCGTATTTTGACATTTCGATGACTTAAAGCCTAATATAATCAGGGCCGTAGTGGAGGGTATACAGTGGTATACGCCGTATACCTTCTGATTATTTTGAATAAATACCGTATATCTACTGGTTAAGGTCGTGTACTCTGTGTTCTTGTGAAAATATTCCAAAATATTGTATGTAAAATTATTATATTTTATTGATTACGATATTAGTGTTATCGATAAATCTTTTTTTATTAATAATTAAAACATTAAACTTAAACAGATTGATTAAATT
>JAIPRM010006729.1:0-18195 GCA_025469315.1 Stegophylla sp. TES_Ste_2020 | reverse complement strand
TCCTTCGTTCAGAATCGTATTACTGAAGAAATGATTTATCGTTTCTTTAAAATTTAATACGCCCGTCAAGAGAATACCACCCGTCGTGCGAAGTACACCCATCGTGCGAAGTATGTCCGGCTTTTTATGTAAGAACTGTGCACAGACTAGCATGAATCATTAGAATCATTTCCTGCCAACAAGTAAATTATAAATAAAACAGTGAATGTAATCAGAATTTTCTACTATCATGTGTCAAAATAATTCTCAATATATTCGTACAATGGACTGTAGTTAATAAATTTCATTCAACACATAACATAAAAGAAGCTCAAGATTTAAGGAGTAAATTTTCAATTAATTTCCAATAATACCATATAGGTACCTACAGTAGGTGACAAATCCATAAATGCCAGGCTTACAGATAGTTAATTAATAATTATTATCTTGGTCGATCACATGTCGATAATATGAGAAGTAGATTATCATTTTTTCCGTAAAATTTGAAATTAGCTATCATATTTTATAACAAAAAAAAACACATCTCTACCTCTAATCCATAAGACAACGAGTGATGGACTTTTTGAAATTCACATATTACTATTGTTAATGTTTTCACAGTAGGGTACTCATGTTTGTATTAATTACAGTAAAATAACTCCTGTAGCGGACGCAAAGTATTCTATTGATTTATAGCTATTCGAAATTTAATTGAATTTGGAAATAATCAAGAATTTGAAAATGTACCTTTCAAATAAAACCTTAAACCATCACTTGTACGGAAAAAAAGATCTAGCCAAAAATCTGGTTGTCTCTCTGTATTAAAACAACTGACGCCATAATTTTTGCATACAGTTTTTAATGGATATGGTTATTTTCTCACAGTTTAACTTGTATTTTAGTGCAAAATATTAGTTAATTGCAATTAGACACACATCATTGACGTTGGAAATTAAAGTATTTTATGTGAATTACTGTGAACAATGATGTCACAAAAAAGGAACAACAGAATGTGGTAAATTAATTAAATATTTGTGTTATTTTATTATATTTAACTTTCAACAATTAAATTTTTCTGTCATATCGAGATCACTGATGAACCACTGATCTAATCAGTCACTCAAAAAAAATAAGAAATGCTTCGCACAGTGGATGTTCTTCGCTCTACGTGTGGGACTTGGTGGGTGTGTTAAATTTTAAAGAAGCAATAAATCATTTCTTTACTAAAGAAAAAGGCATTCCGAATGGATTGCTTTGTTATATACATACATACAGTAATGTACTATGATTTACTTATATAATTTATAATATGTACCTAATATTAAATAATAATAATAATATTAAATGTAAACATTGCATAACAGTACCCTTATTAATGATATCCCTTTATCTTGAAAAATAAACATTGAGCAATTAATTTAAGATTATCATTGCAAATATTTATCATCCAAGGCTATACTTCATATAACTGACAATAACATTGTCTCGTATTAATATCTTCTTACACTCATAACTCATTGTTTAACTATTGCTTTTTAATTATAATTCCGTCAACATGGGGTAGAAAACAAATTTAAGGAATGTCTGTAAGAAATGTATTACATAATGATTTATCATCACAAATATTAACTATTTTATTTTATTGGTCGGCAACATTTTATTCAATTAGATTTATTACCATATTTTAGTACCTACTTAAGCCCAGATGGACTAAAACTTGAACGACCCATAACACACAACAAACGTTTTAACTTTGTATAGTTTGGATTCAGCTTTACTTCACATCATTAGTAAGAATTTCTATCTCAACTTAGTATACCAACACAAATGATATTATGAGATAATAGATATTAGAGTATAAACAATAATTAAAAATATGTAGGCATCAATATAAAATATTTATTTTAAAATAAATAATAATACACAGATCAAAAATCCTATGAAACCCCTACAGGCTCGGATGGACATCACCTAGGCCAGTTCGAACCAGCGTAGTGATAAAGATAACAATCATAAACCACCAGTACGGTTTTATTTTTTTAAAACCAATTCATCATTTCATTAATATCACGTAATAGATTTGTTTTTATTAAATAACTATGTAAAAACTCGTAAATGTAATATGCTGTTGCAAGTGTTTGCTTTTTACAATTTGAAATTTGTTATAGTTTACATACCAGTTCCCAGTCCAATGGTTATGTAAAGGGTTATCACATTTGCAGCGAAAATACTGGCCACCAAGCAGCAGGTTGCCAATATAGCTCCCGTAATTGTCACCGTACGACAACCGTATTTGTTCACAAAAACACTTGCGATAGGTCCTGCAAAAATAAAATAAATTACAGATTAGCATAGGAAAATAGCATGTAAATAAAACAAAAAATATCATACATATTTTAATTTACAAAAAATAAATAAATATAATTTCAATAAAAAATTATGAGAACTACATAATTTTTCGCTTTAAACCTCTTAATAATCTGAAATTCGTTGAATTTTTTTAATAAATAGAATTTACTTGATCTGAGCGTATAAATACCTGGAATTAAATCACACCAATACCTAAATGAACATTTATAGAAGTAAGGTTTTTACTTGTTGAAGTATTCGAGTTGAAAATGTATACACGACAATAGTTCCTATTTACTGAATTTCATGAATAAAGTATTATAATAAAAGATAAATAATGCTTACGAAATTAAACAATAACGATGTGAGAGAAAACAAATCTGTCTAGCAGTGGAATGGGTAGATAACACTTTCAGAAATCCGGAACAATAAATTTAAATTACTTACAACTTTAATAACTTAACATAACCAAACAAAATCTTACCATTTTTACCAATTAATATTACTATAAAATATAAAATACTCAATATTTATACCAGAAAATGCACTTTATTTTCAATAAAAACTAGTTTAAAGTACCAAGTAGTCAAATACTTCATAAAACATAACTAATATTTTTAACTTTTTCCTTCTGTTTTCAGTGTTTTCACCATGCTATACATTTGTGTACTGTGGATATTCTTTAAAAACGAATGGTTTAATATATCACAAACGTATACAGCAGGAATTCCTAACCACTGTGCCGCAGCACTAAAGTGTGCCGCAAAATTCTACTGGTATGCCACGAAATTATTTTTCTATTAATTAATTTTCTTTCTATGTGTGTTTACTTATTTTTACAATTGATAGTTATATTTGTAACATTGATTTGGAAGTGTGCGTGAAAATTTATAAAATGATCAAGTGACGCCAAGCAAAAAAGGTTGAGAATCCCTGGTATACAGTAAATCAAATTCCGGGACACTACTGTGTATGAAACCAGTTCAAAATGAGGTCCAGAAGAAGTTCTCCGGAACAGAAGTTCCAAAACCGGTATCGTCCAGGAAAATTCCAGATGAATGGCCACCTTAATCTAGCCTCTCTCATTTGGCCAAAGTAACATTCATTATAATCTGGCCTATAGGTAAGGTATTGTAAGTTTAATATATTTTTTTATTTAAATTGTAAAACTATTGATTAAAGAAAAAAACATGTTTCAAAATATCTCAATATAATTTTCGAATAATTGTTAAAAATTTTAAAACCGATTAAGAATATTATAAATTAACCACATTTTAACAAAATATAAAACCTTTTCAATGAACTAAGTTATAATCAGATTTTTTTAATAGGTACATAATTCATAATTCATTAGTATTTCAAAGTTGATTTAAGCAATATATTAAGATCCTAGGCCAATTTAATTGAAACTAAGAAAGTGTTCAGTACTCAGTTTATTTATACTGTTTGTATCATTATATAAATGATTTCAAATCGCATATTACGATAGTGTTATAACTAAAATTGTCAGTTAAATATGGCCCACTTTATATTACATATACTGCTAAATACATTTTCATTACACTAACAAAAAAATAATTAAGTGGACAAAAACATGCACTGTATAGCAGGAATCATTACTACATTATAATATTCTAAATTATACTAGGAATTTAATAAATAGAGCTAGGGACTAATTGCACTAATTTTTATGAAAATAAACATGCATATATTTTACAATCAGAAATCAGTTTAGTGAATCAAAAAAAATTTCAAATTTGGGTTACACATGTTTTCTTATAATAAAAATGTCGATCGTAAAGATGCCTTGGTTTATCCTAGTGTAATTACAATATTAAGACAGTAAAACTAGATAATACGATAATGTATTGTATTGAATTCATCAAACTAGAAAATCTTTTAACTCGATTATCTCAAAACCAAGTTTTTTGATTTACTACACTAATATTCTGATGGTACGATACATGCTTGATTTATTTAATTAATTTAATTATTATTAATTAATTAAATTAAATTAAATTAAATTAATTTAACAATTATTATAGTAGATTTTTAAAACATAATAACACTTTACATTTTATTAATTTCATTTTTTTGAGTTACTGCATTAATGTTCTGATGGTACGATATAATAAGCTTAATTTATTGAATTTTACCAATTTCTTTAATTTTATCAATTATTTTAGTAGATTTTCAAAATACAGTTACACACTATATTTTATTTTATTTGTCTTATCTCAGAAATAATTTAGAATTTCTCCAATAAATAATAAATATTAGCATATCTTTATTTATTCTAGTGCTGTGCAACGCTACAACCAGAAAATTGAAAAAAAAATATCTTGTAATAACTTGCTTTATATTTTATATTGATCAACCAATAAAAAAAAAAAATAACGTAAATCTTTAAAATGAATTTATTAAACAAAAATCTTGAAAATGTATGATTTATGATAAAAATAACAATTAAAATGCTAAAACTGTCAAATAAGCGCTTTTCTAAAAAAATTCCAAAATATATAAAGTAACACAATTTAAATTTTAGATTCAGAACGAAGCGAAGAAACTTATGATTTCACAATGATGTTTAATTTTTTTAGATTTTTAACGGTAATAAACAAGCTTATGATCTTACGATGTTTATATTTTTTTTCCTCTTTCTGAACACTTTCGAATACTTTTTCGTATAGAAATACTTGGCCAAAAGTTTCAATCAGTAACTTTATCAAACTGAATTTACCTATAGTTGGTACTTTAAAAAAGTCATTTTTTTAATTTCTCAATTCTTCAATTTTTTTTTTTTTTGGGGGGGGGGGGGGAAGAACTATCCAAAATTCTCCAAAAAACTCAGAAACCATCATTTTTTAATCCAAACTTTATTAAAATTTAAATATAGATAGACAATAATATGAGAAACATTTTGGTGCAAGAAAATTTTGAAAATATAAAAAAAAAATTTGGACATTTTTCAAACACTTTTTTTTTCTCATTTATTATTAATTCCTTTTCTTTATTCCTTATGTAAAAAAAAGTAAAGTAAAGTCGAGTAAAGTATAGACAAGAAAGCCAGACATACTTCGCACCACTGATATTCTTTGCTCTTCGGGTCAGATACTCTTGGTGAGTGTCTTGAAAATGATGCCTATTGTCGTTGTTTATATTATTAACTTCCTTCGTTCAGAATTGTCTTTTTAAAGAAATGATTTATCGTTTCTTTAAAGTTCTACACGTTCAACAAGATTCGACCCGAGGAGAGAAGAATATCTGTGATGCCAAGTATGTCGGGCTTTTTTTCTGTGTTTGGTAATATATTCAATAAATACATTTAAAAATACAATTTTCTTCTTTAATATCTACATTTGAATCACATGTACTTAATATCAATTATACCCAGGTTAAACTTTTTGCAAAAAACTCAAGAAAAACAATTCGCTTCACATTGTTCTATACACTTGCAATGAAGAAGTGTATATAAAATATGTACTTGCTTACTAGTTGTGTTCATGTCATGAAATGTATACATAAGAGTTGCTATCATGTTGTTAAAAGTAATGAGAGTTGCGAACAAATTCATAATTATGAAAATGGTGATCGTAATCGATTTAAATATGTTAAGTATATTTATTTTAAATTTGTATTCACAAAATTGTGAATTATTTTTTATTTATTAAAATAATAAATTACACAAATAATTACGAATTAAAATCAACATTTTAACAATGCATAATCGGCATATTAAAGTTTATAATGTTTACACAGTCCCAATTCTGTGTTCTTTGCGTCTTTTTTAATTTAACTGTGAAAAGAAAGAAATACATACACATTTTGCACCGTTTCGTAATCGAAATACGTCTTCCAAAAATTTAATAACTTCAATTATTAGTATTTCTCACGGAAAAAATGGTGACTGCAACTATTAAACCTCTTATTTGACCTTAGCTTAAGAACATCGATTTTTGTATTTCAAGGAATTTGTGATATGGAGTGAAATTCTATTGAATAAGTTCGATTGAATCCGAATAATTCGTTTGTCTGAAATGATAAAACTAAACTACACAAAGGTGTACAAGCATTACATTCGATTTTGTTCTTTTTTTTCTTTTTGTATAACAATCATTTTGGTTTAGTTCCTTGTCAAGTCCTCAAAGGATCGTGCAGAATATAATATTTTACCCAAGTTATTCTTTTCTGTATAAGGTTGATAAGCAGTTGCATTATTTGTTAGACAAATGAATCGTACTTAAAGTGTTGACTGTATTAACCAAGCTAATTGTATATATACTACTATATATACTTATTTTAGATTTTGTTTTTACGATGATGTTTATTTATTTTTTATTTTTTCTCTTTCTGTGAACACTTTTTCGTAGAAAAATACGTATACTTGTCCAAAAGTTTCGATCAGTATCTTTATAGAACCAAAATCACATCCAGATGGTACTTTAAAGAGGACATTTTTCCAATTTCTCAATATTTTTTCCAAAAACGGGGAAAATGTGTCAAAATCTTTAAACAAAACGGCAAAATGTAAAATTAACAGAATTTCCGTAAAATTGAAAATTGCTTTTTAACATAACTTCTAAAATAATGCAGCTAACGACTTGAAACTTTCACGTACTACTAAAAATGGTCACGCGAACATTTCATACACATTTTAAAAAGATTTGATCAATTTTAAGTTAAGTACAGCATTTTGAAAATTTCGGAAATTTTCCGTTTTTTATTAGTTATTATGTAACAAAATTTTTAATTTTTGAAATTAACACTTGAAAATTCAATATGATTTTACTCATATAATATATGTCTGATTGACCTGAAAAAATCTCGAAATCGTAAGTCAAATTTTTTCTCTATAATCGTTTGAATTAAGAATTTTGACTAAATTCGTTAGTTTTACCTAAATTACACATTTAAACGTACATAAAAGAAAATTGGCATGACCGACTTTTTTTAAAAACTTGGTGTTTAGATAGAGAATTTTATCGCGAATATTTTGATGCAATAAAATTTCTTACGGTCCAGTAATTAAGCATTTTACAAGGGTTTGATTGAAAAAACTCGGAGAAAGTACGAATAAATTACCTATTTTATTATATACTTATAGTAATACACACAATAGGTTGAAAGGTTGATAGGTAATGTTTTTCGTCATCTTTTATATTTTTCGATACTGAATACAATGATGTGAATTAAAATCTACGTGCATCAATAGTTTTCTAATTATTTTATTCTATTTTGAAAATTCAATATTTTAGGTTATTATACTAAATACCTACTATTTCAACAAAAAGTTCAATGATGTTAGTGTGGCGAGATAGAAATGCGTTAATCCTACAGAATTATTTTTTATTTTATTATGATGTTTATATTTTATTGAAGTTTGAAATTATGAAATTATTTATGGAGTATTCATTAGATGTATGCGAATATGTAAATGAAAATCAATTTTCGTTTTTCGTAAATGTTGTATATAACAAAATAATTTATAGTCAATTCTTCAAAACTGATAATTATTATTGTGTATTAGTTGAAGCTTAGTTCAGAATCGTTTTATTAAAGAAATTATTTATTGTTTCTTTAAAATTCAATACACCCGTCAAGAGTATTCCACCCGACGTGCGAAGAACACTCCGACGAGTGAAGTACACTTTTTTTATTTCAACTATACCTACTAAATAGTGATAAAACATTTTCCAAAAACCTTAAGCTCCTCGGGTGCGTGTCAAATTTTTTTTCTATACATATGTACATATTTTTAAATAGATGACAGTAAAACAAATTTAATATCACTGATCGATCGATTATATTTAACCAGGCGACTAGAGTTTATTCAACACGATTGAACGGTATAATAATTAAACACTAGCAGTTATTAAAATTAAAGTAGAATTTCGTTTCAACATTTTTTTTTTCTTGTATGCTCGCTTTGGAGTATAAAAATTATTATTAATACCCCCAGGCTGTAGCCAATGAGATGTCAAACTATATAGATTTTATCAATAATTATTTATTCATTCTTTAGTTTTTTTTTTTTTTTTTATGTATCTACTATTCGCTACGATATTAAATAGTATACGCTATATTAAATAGAAAAACGATGATTGATTATAATCAATACGAATGTAATTGAACAACTAATGAAAGGTTTTTATTAACATTTTATTAATATTCATATATTTATCTACTATATTAATTTAACGTTTACTAAAAAATATAGCTTAATCCTTATTATGTTCTAAAAATAAAATTAAATAACTTAGTATTTCTTTAAAATGTAGTTATAATGATCTAAAAATGTTAAGTTACTGTATTTATTTAAGTTGTAGCTATAAAGATCTAAAAATGTTAATTATATATCTTATTGTTAGAGCTGGGGACTTGTTGCATTTGTATTTGCTTTAGTAATGATGGTACAATAATGAAGCAAGATATATATTTGTTTTTTAACACATAGAACTAAATACAAAAAATATATACATCCCACCTTGGGGTTTTCTTCGCTTCTCGAGTAGGATTCTTTTTTGTTGTTGCATTGAATTTCAATGTAAGAATAAATCATTTCTTCAATAAAACAAATAAACCTTGAGTTTATTCAAGACAAAATGTTATCAGATTATTGTCTGCCTATGTTTAAATTTTCATAAAGTTTGTATTAAAATAATACACAATAATAATTATCAGTTTGAATCATTGAAATTAAATGTTTAACTAAAAATTATGTACTTCAAAAATTTATAATTTTAAGTAAAACTAACGAATTTCGTCAAAATTCTAACTTTAAATGACTATAGAAAAAAAGTTGACTTATGATTTTCAAGATAGGTCAATTAGATATATCATATTAAAATTTCAAGTATTAATATCAAGAAGCAAAAATTTTTTTACATAAAAACTAACGAAAAGCGAGAAATTTCCATTATTTTCAAAATGCTATACTATATTCTAAAGTGATCAAATGTGTTTGAAATTTTTATGAAATATTTTCGTGACCATTTTTAGTAGTTAGTGAAATTTTCAAACTCTAACTATATTACTTATGCAGTTATTTTAACAATTTTCCATTTTATTAAAATTCCGGTAACAGCATAATATGCCGATTTTTTGACAATTTTCGACAGATTTTCCGAATTTTTGAAAAAAATATTAATAAATATGGAAAATTACCTCTATAAAATACTATTTGGGTGTGACTTCAGTTCTATAGAGTTACAGATTGAAACTTTTGCACAATTATTTTTATACAAAAAAGGGTTTCCTAAAAGAAAAAAGAAAAAATAAAAAGCCGAACATATTTCGCAAGATGGGTATTCTTCGCACGAAGTAAATCAACATTTATACACTATAACATAATTTGTAATGATGTTTATTGTAACACCTCTGGTCAGTCACGATTGAAAAAAGTGCAAAATATTTAGTTTAGCGGGTATTATTTTAACCCAGTACAGTCACATTATAATTCTGCCGCCTTAACCAGTACACCACAATAACAGCGTTGAGAACTATTGAAATGGTAGACATTTAATATAATAACCGAAAATAAAAAGTTTTCAAAACTGAATAAAATAATTAAAAAAATATTGATGACCATGGAATTTAATTCACACCATCGTATTTAGCGTCAAAAAATACATAAGATGGCGAAGAAACATTACCTACCAACCTTTTGGGTATTAATTATAAATATGTCATAATTTGTCTGCAATTTCTCCGATTGTTTTTTCAATCAAACCCTTGTAAAATCTTTAATTCTTTGTCCGTAAAATTTTATTACACCAAAATATTTGCAATTAAATTCCTTATCTAGATACCAAGTATCAAATAAATCGGTTGAACCATATTTCTTTTAAAGTGTGTAACTTTAAGTATAACTAAAGAATTTCGCCAAAATTATTATTTCAAACGGTTATAGAAAAAAAAGTTGACTGACGATTTTCAAGATTTTTGCAGGTAAATTAGACATATGTGTGAAAGAGATTATATTAAATTGTCAAGTCTTAATATCTAGAATTAAAAATTTTATTACATAAAACTAACAAAAACCGAGAAATTTCAAAATTTTTCAAAATACTGTACTTAACTCAAAATTGATCAAATCTTTTTAAAATTTTTATGAATTGTTCACGTGACTTTTTTTTAGTGGTTGGTGAAAGTTTTAAGTCCCTAGCCGCATTATTTTTAAAGTTATGTTAAAAAGCAATTTTCAATTTTACAAAAATTCCGTTAATTACCTATTTTGCCATTTTTTATCAATTTTTCGGCAGATTTTCCACGTTTCTGGAAAAAAATATAGAGATATTTGAAAAAAGACTTCTTTAAAGTATTATCTGAGTGTGATTCCGTGAGTTACTGATCGAAACTTTTGGACAAATATTTTTAAACGAAAAAGTGTTTCCAGAAAGAGAAAAAAAATTAAAAATAAAAAAAATAAATAAAAATAAACATCACTGTAAAAAATCACTATCTTTTTCACTTTGTTCAGAATCTAAAAAATTAATTTTCAATGTAATGCTTATGTATAAATGTATACACCAGCATATACATATATACATACTTATAGTACTTGTAATGATAACTAATGAGTAATGATCTATATTCGATCATATTTTTATCAAATTAAGTAACGATATGTTTAAACGAGAAATATTAAGTATATCTCGAAACATTTTTGTAAACTTACTTTTTTAACAAATACATTAGAATACAATCATTCAATACTACTAATGCCTATACATAAACAAAATAAAACTGCTTTATTAACAAATTTACCTAGCTACTATTATTTTTGAACTAGCAAGTAAGGTAATTTTGAAAGTTAATTAAGGAAAATAATATTAAACTTTATATATTTGCAATTTTTTTTCAAAATTTAGGTTTATATTTCTGTATATTAGTTTTATGTTTAAATATTAAATTAGTTTTTTATTACGGTTACATATTTTAGGTTACTTTTCAATAAATTCATATACGCTCTTACTCATATTTTTTTTTTTCGTAGGAATTAAACATATTTTCACAAAATTACAGCTATTCTGAATACGTCTTATCAATTTTTAAACTGAGGCACGCCTGGTTTTTTCCCTAGTCTCTATTTTAAAGTTTAATTTTTTGCAATTTTTTCGATAAATATAAAAAAGTAAAACATACCACCTAAAGTACAATACTTATGTATTCAATAAATAATCTATAAAGGTTCTGTATTTGAGTTTTGGAATATTTTAAATTATTTTATACTAACATTCTCCAAATTGTTTCCCGAAAAATAAATACAATTGCCTGCCATTTATTTACTTCATTTTACAAATAGCATTACAATTACAATTAACACATATGTCGATGCAACACTGTTATTGCATATTTTATTAAATCATTGCTTAGCGCATATTTTAAATGCGTGTTATTTTAATCTCAAATTTAAAATTAAAAATAATCTTTGAGTGTAAGCTGTAACTTACATAAAATTAACCTTAAGATGAAATTGTATGTTTAAAATATTTTTATTTGATAGCTCGATCCAAAGTAAAATGTATCCACTCACATATTTAAAAAACATAATAACCCTGTCCAGAACGTGTATTATATAAATATATGTACCTTAATAAATATATATATATAATCTCTAAAAAAGTAATTTATATATATTTCAACATATAAGTGAAAATCAGTCGACATTGAATTTCAATTAAAACAGTTTTACCTGGAATATAAAATAGGTACTTTATCCATAGTATGTCTTTCGAAATAAATAGCATCAAAATAATATGTATAAAATTGTATAATGCAAATATAAATTAAATGTTAGTATACAAATATACCAAATTTTTAAATTTTGAATTTTGAATTCATCATTTTGTTTACTACTTAGAATAACAAGAACATATATCACGATTATCACGTACACCATTATTTTTTAGCTGAAGAACTTCATAAACAACATAGGAATATAGGAACACACTTATAAAAATAGCAATTTTTAGATCTTGAGCGAAAAGAAGAAGTGATTTTACTAGTGTTTTTACAATGATGTTAATTATTTCATTTTATATTTTTTTCTGTAAATACTTTTTTTTATAGATATACTTGTTCAAAAGTTTCGAACAGAACGTTTTGACACCGAATTTGACTCTAGACGGTATTTTAAAGAGATAATTCTTTAAAATTCTCAACTATTTTCTCAAAATTTCGGAAAACTACCCAAAATTTGATAAAACAGATTGGGAAACCATCTTTTTTGATACAAATTTTATAAAAATTTAAACAGATCGACAGTAATATGAGAAATACTTTGACGCAAAAAAATTTTGAAAATTAAGAAAAATAATTTTGGAAATTTTTTTCTAACACTTTCTTTCTCATCAAAAATTTATTATTTTTAATAAAATTGTCTTTTTTTTTATCGAAAAAGTAAAGTAAGGAAAATAAATTAAAGTAAAGTGAAGGTATGTAAAGTTAAGTAAAGTAAAGAAAAAATAACTGAAATAAAAAATAGACGAGAAAGCCAGACATATTTCGTACCAATGGTATTCTTCGCTCTTCGTGTCAGATACTCTAGGTGGATTTGTTGAAAATGACGACTATTATTGTTCTTTATATTATTAACACACTTCGCTTAGAATAGTATTATTGAAGAAATGATTTATCATTTCTTTAAAATTCAACACACCCACAATGAGAACCTGACTCGAGGAGTAAAGAATACCCATAGTGCGGTATGTTCGGCTTTTTAATTATGAAGAGTTCGATATGAAACAATTAAAATATAAATAGTTGTCAAGTTTTCAAGGTAATACAATTTAAAATCAATACTTGTTTACATGATGTGTTTATTCATTTTAAAGTTTTAAATATAAATTTAAAAGGAAGTTAGATTTTTTATAAATCAATATTATAAAAATATTCCCAACACATAAAAAATTTCATACACTCACTGATTAACGAACAAAATTCAATTAACCTATTACATACATCAGAAATCATATTTTATAAAATCACTCCAGCATTAAGCAATCAATTTAATATAATGTAATATTTATTATTTATGAACTTCATTATGTATAATCTACAATAAAAATTAACGTGAGCTTGTTTTATATTACTGTCATAGGTGTGCGCACGGGTGCGGCTTATTGTATAGCTATGGTAACCAGATATAGAAATACAAAAATAAGTACACATTAAAGTATAGTTTTTCTTTCAAACCCTTTCTTGAGGGAATTGGTCAATAAGTTCACATGTTATTAATATGATGTAAGTCAGTGCTCTCCGGCAACAGAAATGTTTTCAGTGCTTAAAACATATTATATACCAAATAAAAATTATTTATTTACCACAATTCCCAAAATATGAAAAATATTTTTAATTGCAATTTTGTTACTGGGTCAACTTGTTGAATGTGAGAATTTTTTTTGGTAAATTTTGATCCTTAAAACAATTTAATTTATAATATGCAATGCATTATTCTGATTGGGAGAAAATTCAAATATTTAATTTGATTTTTAATTAGTATTTAATTCTACATACTTTGTAGAATGAAATTTTTTAAATTATAAATTAAAACCTCTTTTATAGAATATAATCGTACCTAACTTACCTAACTATAATCCAACTAATTACTTTTATTAATAATTGTAAAAAGTAAAGTAAAGTAAAGTATAGACAAGAAAGCCAGACATACTTCGCGCCACAGATATTCTTCGCTCCTCGGGTCAGATACTCTTTGGGGATGTGTAGAATTTTTAAGAAACGATAAATCATTTATTCAGTAAGACAATTCTGACCGAAGGAAATTAATAATATAAAGAACAATAATAGTCATCATTATCAACACATCCACCAAAGGTATCTGACCCGAAGAGCAAAGAATATCCGTGGTGCAAGTATGTCCGGTTTTCTTGCCTATACTTAACTTTACTTTACTTTACTTTTTTTTACCTAATAAATAAAGAAAAAGAAAAAAGTTAATGAGAAAAAAGTGTTAGAAAAATGTTCAAAATTTTTTTTCACATTTTCAAAATTTTCTTGTGCCAAAATGTTTATTGTATTATTGTTTATGTATTTTTCAATTTTTATAAAGTTTGGTTAAAAAAAATAATGGTTTCTGAGTCTTTTTTGTCAAATTTTGGATAGTTTTTTCAAAAAAAAATAAATAAATAAAAAATTGAGAAATTCAAAAAATAACCTCTCTGAAGTTGCTTTTTGAAACTTTTGGGCAAGTATTTCTAAATGGAAAAGTGTTCACAGCAAAAAAAATAAAATAAATAAATAAACATTATTGTATAAATACTACCTTTTTCATTTCGTTCAGAATCTAAAAATTATACCAATACAATATTATAACTACTAGGTTTATGCCAAAGAAGAAAAATATCACATTCTACAAAATATGCATTAGATCAAACTATAAAATATAAACAAATAACCAAATAAATTATAAACAATTTTATTTTAAATATTTAATAATCCATGGTATTATTAAAAAAGAAATTAAAGAGTATAATTTCACGAACTCAACATTGTTGTTGAGGACACTAGTACAATGCAAGTAAAAAGAGTACTATCCTACAAAAATAAAAGTTAGTACATCTAGTTACCATAGCAATAGTCACACCTGATACTTTTTTTATAGTTAGGTACTTGGGTAAAAAGAGCCAATATCTCATTCTTTTGGAAATCAAATTTTATTTTTTTCAATTTTATGATAAAAATTGTCATGACAGTCCATAGTATAAGGTGAGGTCTATGTGACAAGTGGTACTCTATAGGTGATATATTTTAATATGTCTCATCTATGGACATGCTGTATTGAGTAATAATACTTTGGTTCTATGGAGTACTGCAGTATAATTTCGACTATAGGTAGTATACATATACAAATCTTAACCCATGGTATCTACACAGAATAACCAAAAGGGAATATACGTGTTTGTTGAACAAGAGGTAACTAATTCAATCAATCATGATGAAGTAATTGAAAAATTTAAGATTTTAATAGCAGGAGTACGAAGATTAATACTTTAAATAATTTTAATATTACATATAATCTTTGTATTGTGTATTAGTTCTGATAATACATTTTATTTCTACTTACTAATGTTTTGTGTATCTATTTTATTTTATTTTCTTGAGGGGATAATGTAAGAGGGTAGGTGGTTATAAAAAATAAAAGCCGCACCTGAGACAGGAGTCTGTGCACGCCTATGATTACTGTTACATATTTTAAGACGTCGTTAAGAATGCATAAATTTCATAAATGTTCAATTTCAATTGAATTGTTTTATAAATATCTTAAAATTAAAAAAACCATTTGAAAGAATATTAAACGGACGAAAAAAACTTTTAAGGTCATACGTGTCAGAATATCATTTCTTAGCTCTCTTAAGAAAAATCATAAACATAATATAGATTATAAACTTGTGTGCATAATTTGATTAGATAGCCTTAAGCACTATAATTGCAGCTTCAGTGATAAATCAAATATTCGATTGATAACATTACAACACCAAATCAATTTTTTAATCTACTTAAACATGAAACTGATTGATAGAACAAAACATTAATCAAAAGCACAAGTAAAAAATGGATATCGTTATAGTTAATTACCTACAAAAACCTCTTTATATCAATATTTTTATTATTTAAACGCTCCCCAATATGTGTTGATATGAAAAAAGCATACTAAAATTGTACTTGAGACATAAATATTTCACCCAAGTAAAAAAATACTTTTATCTATTCATTATTAATTAAACCAATAAAATTGATCGTAATAATACCTATACATTTAATTGTTGAGTCAAAATTATTTTATAAAATATTAAATTAAATGAGTACTTAGATTGTAAATAGGATCCGAATCTAGGACATTATCCCCCCGGGACATATTCTACACGCGTTTGAGCGGTAGGTCGGACATTCCCCCCACTGGTAGGTAGGGCATTTTTCCCCCATGGATAAGATTCGGAAAATGTATAATATATAAACGTAGGTTAATTGACCGGGTGATTGGTTAACTCCACTTCGCTCCGCAAATCAAAAATATCCCTCGACTTGTTGTGCAAAACCACTTCGGATAGGTAACAAATAATGTCAAGGATACATGCCGATATTTAATCTAACCAAACCATACGCCACGTAATTTCATTATATGTGCGATTGGAACGGTCTGATTTTATTTTATAAGTAACCGCACATAGCTAAGAAATTCGTATTTTTATTAAAAGACTCTACTTTATCTTGTTTTCAATTAATTTTAACTATGAAAATAATTCAGGGAGAAAAGTCTGTTAATATTTTTAAACGGGGGGGGGGGGAAATCCTCTATGTTTTATAACGAGGAGGAGGAGGATGTCCATTTACCGTGTATATCAATATGTAGAAATAATATGGATTAATTATTTTCATAGAAGAAAAAGCATATGTTTGTAATACTTATTATTAGCCAAAAAAAAATTTACAATTTTCAATATAAGGATTTGTTTTGTAACTATTTTAAAACTACTAGTTACTGCGACGTCTTGATCTTGTATGACCGATTCAACGTCCGTCTATGACTGCCGAAACGATAAAAGGTCAAATTTACCCCCTCAAGCATGTGGGTATATCCATTGTTACATATACCAATAGGTCTTGTAATAAAACTTTTAAAAAATATGTAAACCTAAATAAAAGTATTAGGAAAATGAAATAGTATTTTATTTTTAAAAATACTATAGCGCACGATTAAAATGAATTAAAATACAATTACAGATTATCTCTATTTCAAATTTACTCAGATAGTTAACAATCACTGTAACTAACAAATTTATTTAAGGTAACCGGAATAAAAATTCTCAGAATAAAATCCCCAGGAAAAAAAATCACCAATGTATTGTATGTATCAAACCTCTATTATTATTAGTCGTAGTAATGATATTTATCGATAATTGTACTTATTTACAATATACCTACTCAATAGTTAGTCAACTAAAAGCTTAAAACTGGTAAGATGTCGACCTATTCTATAAAACATAGGCATCCTAACATATTAGTTTGTAAATGAACTTTACCAAGTCATAGTGTGTTAAGCACTCAACTGAATTTTCATTCAAATTTATGTAAAACGACATAATTCATTTTTAGATTCTGAGCGAGCCGAAGAAGCTCATGATTTTATAATGATGTTTATTTATTTATTTATTTTATCTTTTTAAAAACACTTTTTCGTACAAAAATACTTGTCCAAACGTTTCGATCAGTAACTCTTTAGATCAGAAATCACGCACAGATGGTATTTTAAAGTGATCATTTTTCAAATTTCTCAATACCTTTTCCAAAAACAAGGAAAACCTGTAGAAAAATTAACAAAAAGTGGTAAAATATGGTATTACCAACATTTTTAGAAAATTAAAATTTTTTTTTTTAACATAACTTAAAAAGTAAGGGAGCTAAAACTTGAAACTTTCACCAATTACTAAAAATGATCATGCGAATACATCAAATTATATAATATTTTCTTATTTGTATACTTATATTCAGAAACTACAACGTTTAAATACTTTTTTGAGCGTAGTAAGTTATAAAACAAACAATGACATAACTTTACTGTGATCGTATTCGTCATAATGTATACAGAATAACACATGTGGATTAATGGTAAATGCGTACTACGCAGAAAAATTTAACACCCGGCGGCAGCACAAAAACGAATCGCCCACCTGCAGTCATTTCAAAACACCCCAGAAAAAAAAAAAGGAGGAAAAAAGAAACCCAAGTATTTGAAATCAGATTTTATTACTATCTATGTATATATATATATATATATATATATATATATATATATATATATATATATATATATATATATATATTTATCTATATATATATAATTATTTT
>JAIPRM010006728.1:0-18196 GCA_025469315.1 Stegophylla sp. TES_Ste_2020 | reverse complement strand
TGGGTAGTTTTTTCCAAAAAAAAAATTGAAGAATTGAGAAATTCAAAAAATGACCTCTCTAAAGTACAATCTAGAGGCGAATCCGGTTTCAAAAAGTTATTGATCGAAACTTTTGGACAAGTATTTCAATACGAAAAAGTGTTAACAGAAAAAAAAAAAAATAAACATCATTGTAAAAACACTAGCTTTTTTGCTCCAATCAGAATCTAAAACTCATTGTAGGAGATAATAATTGATAAAAAGAAAATAAGTGTATTATACTCTCAAATAGAGTAAGTTTGTTACATTGACCATCCGAATAATATATTGTATTTTTAACATCTAAACGAAGACGATTGCCCAAATGAATATTTTTTAAATGCAAAAAACTTCTATTAATTTAAAGTTTTTAAAAAAATGTAAATTTGTATAATGATCGTAACTGTGTCATTAAATTTTTTTTTGTCACGTTTGTAAATTTGTGTTTTGATATTCGATTTTCGTTTGACGATATGAATTTAACTAAAAATGCATTTATATGCAGAAACTATGATTAATATGCGCAATTCTTATCACATATTACCGAAATATTAGAAAATATGTGGAAAAATTCTGCAAGCAACATTGTCCGTGTTGCTCGTCGCTGGTATTCAGAACGCGCTTGCCCGTGATAAAGCGGTGCTTGTGCTCCAGAGGAGTATACTGAAACCGAATGGGAAAACTAGAAATTCGCGCGGGTCCGTGTACCGTTGCACTGTACCGCTCGTTTTACGCGTACATATACATATATATATATATAAACACCGACCCACATGTGACCACAAACAAGTCACACCCGTTTAACTGTACTTTACGTGTGCAGCAGCGGCCCGTCGTCGTCGTAATTATTATTGGGTTTGTTGTGTCATTATTTTCCATTCCCTTCCACCCTTGTGTTTTTTTTTTTTTTTTCATTTATTCTAATATCGATATGATTTTTTGATACTGTGTGAAGCGAAAAGAAGGCTTGAGTTTTTACAATGATGTTTAATTTTTATTTTTTCAGTATATTCTTTTCGTAGGTATGTGTGAATTCTTCTCCAGACTTTGGACCAAAGACTTTTTGAATATCAATTCGTTGTAGATCGTTGGGTGTATTAAATTTTAAAGAAACGATAAATCATTTTTTTTTTTAATAAAACGATTCTGAGCTTAAGCCTTAAATACTGTTTAAAAATAATAATTGACGATATGTGACAAATTGTTATTTAATAATGTTGAGTATTCCATATTTATTATGTACGTACATGTGTGTGTGTGTGTGTGAGGTAATAAATGTCTTAATAAAAATAAAAAATGCAATACATATCTACTTTTATAAATTAATAAATGGTCAACCTCTCAGTAATTAGTGTAATTGGCATTTTGTCTCTTTATGGTAATCCAATTTTTTTACACCAGAATATTCTCAATGTTATTCTCCATCTATACACCAAATATCGTAAAGATGGGTCATACCAATTATTTTTTATATGCATTGAAGTGTGTCATTCTGTTTATGTAAAACTAATGATTTATATCAAAATATCAACTTTAAACAGTTATAAAACAAAAACTTGATTAACGATTTTCGAGATTTTTTCAGTTCTGTTAGAAATACATATAAATATGTTTGTATTAAATTTTCAGCTCTTAATATCCATTTATCAAAATTTTATGAATTAAAAACTAACAAGAAACGAGAAATTTCCGAAATTTTCGAAATGCCGTACTTATTGGTCAAATGTCTTTGAAAATTGTATGAGGTGTGTGCGTGACTATTTTAGTAGTTGGTGAAAGTTTCAATTTTCTAGCTCTGTTATTTTGGAAGTTATGTAAAAAATAAAAAATCGAATTTATGAAAATTCGGGTTATGCCCGTTTTTTGTCAATTTTTGGGTAGTCTAGGCTTGCGCTCAAAAAAAGTATTGAGAATTTGGGAAAATAACCTCCCTGAAGTACCATCTTGACAACATTTCCGATCTATAGAGTAACTGATTGAAATTTTTGAACCAGTATCTCTACTAAAAATCGTGCTTTCGTACACATAAAAAAGAAAAAAAAAACACGGATTTGTAAAACCAGTACATTCCTCGTTGTCGCTCAGAATTTAAAACTGTTGTTTCCATTTGAGAAATTAAAGTTGAAGCAACGCGAATCCGTACACTGAAAGAGTATAAATATATGACGTTTTCTCGAAATGTGCATTCTAGTATAGCTTCCCATATTGTTTCGAAAAATTACTACATTTCGACGAAGGTTATGTAATGTTTTGGTGTTTCCAATTATCGCAAATATTATGCAGTACACCTTAGTATATTATATTATTATAAATCATATATTTTCTTTACTCACTGTACGCGTATTATACCGTAGAAAAACGCTTGCACATACGTATGTATATTATTAGGCATGTTTACACGCATATACAATATTATTATGTTTTAATCCATCCGCTTTTCAGCTGACAATCGCTTAAGCGTGCGCGCAAAGCCGTCGAAATGACACGTCGTCGTCTCGCATCGTATTATCATAACCGAGTACGCATAATTATAAATAATATCACAGTTATTATAATAGCACGCGTTTTGTGAAACGCGGCCACGCAACGTCGAAAATCTGTGGAACCTCGACGCGTCTTACAAAATGTCATTAATATTAATTGTAACTCCGTGCAGCGCTTTAAACGGTTTGTTATATCAACTGCATGATACTATTTCTTTTTGTTTTCTTTCGTCCGACTGTAAAATAATCTTTAAACATTCTGAGACTTGTGCACAGACGGTATGTTTATTAATATAACGATATATTGATATATGAAAAAGTATTAAATAAAAATAATTTAAAAAAAAAAAGTGTGGACTTTGCCTCTTGGGGTGTTCTTCGTACCTTAGGTGGGATACTCTTGACGGGTGTATTGAATTTTAAAGAAACAATAAATCATTTCTGCAATAAAACGATTCCGAGCAGAGCTTCAACTAATACACAATAATAATTATCAGTTTTAAAGAATTGAACTTAAATGTTGAACTAAAAATTATTTTGTTACATACAACATTTACGAAAAACCAAAATTGATTTTCATATATTCACATACGCTTAATGAATACTCTATAAATAATTTTAATTTACAATAAAATATGAACATTATCACAATAAAAAATAAAATAAAAAGGCTCTAACTATCGTAAATCAACTCTATAACATAATTTGTATTAATATTAATTAATTTCATACCTGTTATACACACACACGCATGCACAAGGTCTGGACTTCTGAAGTTTTGTTAAAAATTAACGAACGTACGTTTTAAAAATATTTGACTGTAAAAATTCCTAAAAGAATGGTCTATTTGGTTTAGTATAAAAATATAATTGCACTTAACGTTAAACTGTTTTTGGAAAAAGTATATCGGTTATTTATTGCAGCCTAGTAATGTCGGTTAGGTAAATGGTTGGCCATCATCGAAGTTCTTAAGTACTAATCTAAATATATATATATAGGTTTTTTCCCCTAATTCTTTCGAAAAACCATGATTATTGTTTGTATAAAAGAGTAAAAACATGTGAAAAAGAATGGATGTGTGTTTACGCGATGTACATAACGTGTGCGTTCTAAGACGAAATCGTTTATAAAACTCATCAATACTTCATACAATGCTTACGTCGCATTAATCTCGTTATTTTCTGGCCATCTTCCCCTCCCTCCCCCCCACTAAACAGTCTGTTCGTATGTGATCACATAGGTACACTATATATAATATATAAATATATGTTTGTATGAGTATAATTATTGTTTTTGAAGCCAATAAAGCGGTTCCCGGAGGAGCTCTAAAGTTAAAGAAGGAAAAAAAATAAAAAATTCCAATGAAACTCGACGCCGCCGAACGTACGACTCGAGTGGTGGCTCGCCGACTAACTATTCAGCCGTCGCCTAGGACGAAGACGCCGAGTAAGAAATATTATAATATGCAAACCGTGTAATTATCATCATCGAAATGCTTAAGATCCCATTACACACATGCATACGCAGTCGCGTAAATAATAAACGCTTATAAATTTATATGCATATAATATATCGTATAGAATGTCGGCGGAGTACCTAGTATGAAAAGCGATATTAATCCCGCCACCGAAGCCACTGACTATACGTAAATATACAGGATGACTGGGGAGTTATGCTGGAAACTTCAAAAGAGTATTGGAAAATTCAAATGTAATACAGTTTTCGAGTTCTTTTGCTAAAACTTTAATTTCTCCGAGAAAAAACGTATCGCTGAAAAACCGAATACGTTGCAAAGCTCGTTAAAATTCCTTTTTAAAAACATTCGCTAGCTTGTAATTTTAATCTTTTTAAATATACGTTACTTGATCGTTGTCTACGACGAGGAAAATTAAAAAAGTTCGATAATTTTGGGGTTTCGAAAGTAGGTATCTCCTCCTCGAGTTTCTGACATGTTCGACACCGATGGTCACCCTGTACAACCAATCTAACGTATACAAAATATAATTGCTGCCTTCGTGGGGCCAATTTAATCACATCGGCGGTATCGAACCAGTATCCAACGCACGTCATAATATTATATGAGTGTTCGAACACATACGTAGTTTTTATGTTAAACGATGTTTAATATCAAAACGAAACAGTCAAATCAGTACACGCGCGGGCGATGTGTATGTGTATATCTCAATATTTATTATATTATAATAAATATCGAAAACCTCCACCTCTTCCACCTTGACACTTCCTTTTTACTTTATCATTTTTCCCCCGTCTTCGTTCCGAGAGCTCCGGTATATAATATACGTTTTTTAAGCCGTGTTAAACATAACGGGTTGACCGACGACGGGTGTGTATAGCTGGTGTACACGTTTTAAACGTATTAAAAGTACTCGGACGTGGCTTGGCGAGGGATTACACTGCGTTTTTCTCGACATCGCCTCGTCTCGTATAAATATTGATGTTTTATTTGAATAATAATAATAATAGCGTACGAGTCTCCAACATTATTTGGACTTGCGGCGTATCTTTACAACAGTGTACTACACACACTATACACTTTCAAATGCGCCCTCGCGTTAATGATAGGCGCAAGCAGCTGTGAGGAGATTATTGAGAACACGTTTTTTGGAAGTGTGTATGTGTGTGTGTTTTTGTTATAGTGAAATACTATATAATAACAATTTTTATACGATCTATGGTGGTCGGTTCGATGGCGACTCTCTGTGTTATAATAATAATATGAGAAAATCATGTGAGGCGAAACTCGTAAAATGTAGATTTTAATGCTAGTTTCTTAACCCCGGTCAAACAATACAATATGTATTTAATACGTACCTATATCGAGTATTGATGTACGTTTCTATAAAAAATGTGTGTAAAGTACGTACAAACTATGAACGACCATGTAATCTTATCGTTTTTATCGGATTCATGGACCTCCTAGGTTATTACATAAAGTATGATTTTTACATAATATGCAATGTGTCTATTCGTGTATTATTATAATCAAGATACAAAAAGTGTAGAGGTACTTAAATTTTTGTTTTTACGTACGACTGTAATATATAAGCTTTATAGTTAACATGATAATAATATTATTATAACATTATAATAATAATAATAAATGCATATTGCATAACTGTCGATGAAAGGAAAATAAATTCAGTCATCATAAAATATCTGGCATAACTATCTGCTTTGTCCATTATTCCCGTACATTTTTAATCGATTAAAAATGGATAAAAAAATCTGTGTTCCTATTTGTAAAGTATTGTTCAGGCGTCTTTCAATTTACAAAATAAACAAATATTTATTTAAAGTAATGCTGTTTCAGTACAATTATATCCGTTTTCTTCGAATAGGTACATTATCATTTGAATGACTTAGAATACTTATATGTTATGTTTATTAAATTGCTGACCTCAATTTTATAATAATCTAATTTTTTATATTATTCCCGAGTTGAAATCACAACTGTGACCATTATTATGTCGTAATTTCCTTAACCATCAATCTATATACATTACTGTGAAAAGACCATTTTTTATACTCGTGAATTTCCCGTTATATATCCTAGAATGTTTCAATATTCACTGTGAAATTGAATAAATTTTGCACTCAATAAAAAAACCAGTAAAACCCTTTTTAAGGCGATAAATATGTCGGTTGGAAAATGGTTATCGAAAACCCTACATTTCTACGGCTCACTGTGGTTTTTAATGTAATATTGCAGATTAATTGTAACTTGATATGGATTTCAATTACAAATAAATTCATGGCGTTATGCTAGTTATAAGTTAATGACTATGTTTTACACTGGATTTTCAACGACCAATTCACTTGTCAATTAAAACCGTTGTCTCAAGTCGCGACTAATGTGCTGCACAGTGTATGGGGACACAAATATAGCTCGTAGGTGCTCGACTCTCACGATGAAAATCCACAAAGCGACCGCCATAATAACAATGATTAATAATATAATTTCTTTCACACCGTGAGCTGAACGCAATCATCGTACATTTCGTCGTCTTCGAGGGACTCGGAGATCTGAACGTATTTATCACACGTCGTTTAACCGGCGCGCGCGTACTCGGCGGAGAGACTGTAGTGGTGTTACTGTAGGTCAAGGTCGCTGACCATTATTAACGCGGCGGCGTGTGAGAACTTCACCATCATTGTCACCTGAACGTATAGCGTATAATACCAATATAATGCGACTTTAATTCGTCCGGTTTTATACCCAAAACTAATGTGGTCAGGCGTAGTCGTGCACTGGCGTGTTTACACGTGGTATGGAGCAAACAGGTATACGCTGTAGCAACACCTACATATTTGATTTTTTTTTTTTTATCGATTATAATTATTTATAACAGATTTTTTTCCCCTGTGTAAATATGATCTTAGGGAAATAGTAACGATGGAAGAATGTAGAATTTGATTTATTTAAAACTGTTAGTTTGTCGAGATGTCGAGGGATATACGCGAATGAAAAACCGTAAAAAGATAATTTGATTTTTTTATCAAAGGTATTAGGTAACTTGAACGTGTAACTATATTTCCATAGTGAATGTTTTAAGAACTAGTACCTAGTGACGAGATATTATATTGTTAGGGGTTAAAATGAGGGTTACAACGAAATTACTTAAATACATATTTGTGAAAGTCAGGTTTTTTTATAAAATTTTGGACAATTTAAGCAACACCTGATTTGTGCCCGGACATGCATACGTGTGTGTGTGTGTGTGTGTGTAACCTATTGGTTATCTCCGCGGGAGACGGACATCGTTTGTACGTAAAGTTTTCCATATTTATGTATTTAGGTATGTATAGACGAAGCCCGTTGTATATAGAGACAAAATAACGTATACGATATAATATGTTGTCTGTAAAGTTGTTTATACGCGCGTGAACATATAACATTATTATAATATGCCTACTCGGTTATCGGAGGAGTTACCTTAACTGGGCACATCAATTAGACTCGATTGCGCCATCGCGCGCACCGAGTAGGCACATATAAGAAGAGAGGAAATCGGAATAATAGTAATAATAATAACGCCGACCGCGACTACACCTCCCCCGAAGGCTGTGGGCGATGTATACGTGTATATATAAGTATATGTGTTTTTAATATAGCGAGTAGGCTCGGGGGTCTTGGGAAAGTGCTTGTAATAATTGCATTTATACAATTCCATACGCCGCCGCGCGCTCAGCATATTAGTATATGAGTATGCTTTTTGTATTGTGAGCTGAATGCTCGTGTACGTTGCGTTTACTGTACAAACGTGATTAACAGTCTCCCCGAAAGAGACCCAACTGCCAGCCACAATATTGTCGGATGTAAATTTTAAAAGTTTTTTATTTGTATACACTGTAGAGTGCACATAATATTAATATATTATTCTTCTCTGCGTGATTTGTTCACCGTTTGATGGGTTTACGATCGTGTATAATAATATTATATATTATATAAGTACAATAAAAACACGGTAACTGTTGCTTTTCTCTGACGAAAATCAAGTAAACTCGGCATACCAACCGCTCTACACACAAACTTATGAAAAATTTGACCAAATCTTTGTCGAAGGATGTCGAGTTGCTGCGAAATATTCATTTATTCCATATACTTGATTTGTTAAACTATTTTAAATAGATGCTGCACTGTTGTAGAATAATTTTTTGGTTTTTAAAACGTCGACTGATGTAATTTATTTGAAGACTAAAACTTAAAATGTTTGATTCTGAGTGGAACAAAGAACCTAGTGCTTTTACAATGATATTTTTTCTTTTTCTTTTTTAGGTTTCGAGCGAAGCGAAAAAGCTAGCGTTTTTTATGTGTACACCATTTTGTATTTATACTTGTCCAAAAGTTTCGAACAGCATTTTTTTTAATCATAATTCCCTCTCGATAATACTTTTGAGAGGTCATTTTTCGAAATTCTTAATAATTATTTTAAACTATCCAAAATTTGAGAAAAAAGACTCGGAAACTATCTTTTTTTTTAATTCAAACTTTATGAAAATATAAAAATAGGTGGACAATAATACGAGAAACATTTTAGAGCAAAAGAAAATATGAAAAAAAATGTTTGAAACATTTTATCTAACGCTTTTTTTTTCATCATTATTATTTTTTCTTACTTTTATCAATTAATAATGAAATATAAAACTGGTCTAATAGAAAAATAATTTTTTGTTATCATAACAAACTTTTTAATTCTTAAATAAAATTGTCTTAAATAAACGGAAGCTCCGTCAAGAATCGTCTTTTTGAAAAAATGTTTTATCGTTTCTTTAAAATTCAATACACCTACAAGAATATCCCACATGAGGAGCGAAGAATACCTAAGATGCGAATTATGTCCGTTTCAATTATTCATTGACCAAAAAAACCGAAAATGAATCTATTGCGTAAGTTTTTATAATTTAAGTAATCGTTCAAAGCTTCATGTCAGATAAAGTCACAGAAAGGTGTCAAAGACTTGATACATTGTTCGGGATTCATATTTTACGACATTGACTGTATATACATTTGTCCATCCTCTTCTATTATAAGCCTTTGTTGCCAATATCAATGGTACACACATACATGATGATCAGATCATATGCGACGATGCCAGGACTTCCAGCAACATCAGTAGTGAATTAACATTCATAATTTTCTATATTACCAGGAGAACTAAATGTGATGCGAAACTAGTAGTTCTAGTAGATTTTTCATGCTGTTCGCACAATAAATAACGCTTTTAGACAGCAACAGGATTGTATACTAAACAAACGAGAAATAAATGTCAATAAAAGTGCGAAATGCGAGTTTACAAATTATTATATTGTGACCACGATTTCCTCTACATTTTTTACGTACATATGAACAGAGAACTCTCCACAAACCATTTAGTTGGAAATATATCAATTACACGCGTGCCGTTAATCATTTGATCGTTTTTGGAATTCATGTCCCCGGGCCATGCTTGATCGAATGTAATAACATTAAACGAGTATTCGAAAACGCCGGTTGCCAAATGTATTTCACTTTCAAATTTTCATATCATATTTTTTACGAACGTTATACGAGATATAACGTAAATAGATGTTCGTAGAGAGGGGAAAAACTAGGAATTACTTTCATCTGGACTTTTAAAATTTTTTAGATTCTGAACGAAGTGAACGAACATTAGTGTTTTTAATTTTTTTTTTTTGTGAACATTTTTTTGTATGAATCTACTAATCCAAAAGTCTCGATCAGTAACTTTTTGAAACCGGATTTGTTTCTAGTTAGTACTTTAAAAAGGTCATTTTTTTAATTTCTCAATTCTCATTTTTTTTTTTTTTTTTTTTTTTTTTTGAGAAACTATCCAAAATTTGACAAAAAAGACTCGGAAACTATCATTTCTAGATCCGAACTATAATATTTCGGTGTAAGAAAATTTTATTAAGGCATATAATACCTCATACAAACACGGGCGTGCTCGTCCACAAATATGGAATACCTGACATTATTAAATAACATTTTGTTAATCGCTAATTATTATTATTGTGTAGTATTTGAAGCTTTTGCTCAGAATCGTTTTACTGAGGAAATGATTTATCGTTTCTTTAAAATTTAATACACCCAACAAGAGCTTCTCACCTGATGAGGTGTGAAGAATACCCGTCGTGCGAAGAATACCCATCGTGCTAAGTATGTCCGGTTTTTTTTTTTTTTTTATGGTGGGGGCAGAGGAATTACACAAAATTTGATAAAAAGACTCGGAAACCATATAAACATAAAGTTTTTCGATTCAAACTTTATGAAAATTTATGTATACTTCGACAATAATATGAGAAATATTTTAGTGCAAGAAAATTTTGAAAATTTGAAAAAAAATTTTCTATATTTTTCTAACACTTTTTTTTTAATTATTTTTATTTCCTTTCTTTATTTATTAGATAAAAAAAAGTAAAGTCAAGTAAAGTGAACACAAGAAAGCCGGACGTGCTTTGTACCTCGGTTATTCTTCCCTCTTCGGGTCAGGTACTTTTGATGGGTGTGTTGAAAATGACTGCTATTATTTTTCTTTATATTCTTTACTTCCTTCGTTCAGAATCGTATTATTGAAGAAGTTATTATTTATTTAAAATTCTATAAACCCATCACCCACCAAGAGTACCTGACCCGAAGAGTGAAAAATACCCATGGTACGAAGTATGATCGGCTTTCTTGTATATATTTTACCGTATTTTACTTTATTTATCATTGCTTTACTTTACTTTTTTACTTCTAATTTTTACTGTTTAAATAATTATTGCATTGACATTTTGAATAAAAAAAAAAATATATTCCTAACGTAAACTTTCTTGACGATAAATGACACAGGGTTCTGAAGTTCGATTTTATTACGCTCCCTTGATAAATTGCATGTGGGTGCCTGTCCCCATGTGTATATTGTATATTTTGAACTTAATTGCGTGTAAAATATATTCTCGCGATTTTGTGAGTCGATAGGTTATATTCCCAACACGTTATCGTGTACAATGTACTGTGTATATATATTATAACAATAAAAATGGCGTTGTCTGGTCTAATTTTATTGTAATAAATTCCACACGCGAGTATGAGCATAATAATAGTACGTCGTTTTTGGATGTGTTTTTTTCACACCGTGTTAAACGAGAATATTTTAAAACTCGCTGGTCTCATGGTTTATGCCAACAGTTTTACGCGCAGTAGTGAGACTGAATAGGTGTAATTTATTATTACTTTTTTTTCTGCGACTACTGAAACACGATTATTACGTTGTCTCACTCGCCTGAGTGAATAATTTAACAACTGTTTTTTAATTACTCCGCTGTTTACGTTACTTTAGCTCGAGTAGTGTAAAATGGTAGTCATACTGAAAATTACGACTAATTTGTATTATACGTTTTCGATGTTGTTTCGTACGAATTTTTACTACTCTTGAATTTATCGAATTGTAACTCTATACAAACGTCATCAAGCTTTTTCTTTCACTAATCCTACGGAGAAATCTAAGTAGTCGATAGTAATCCATTTTTTTACAACCGGCCACGATTTAGAAGACCTACGTGTGTACTTGCCGTTTCGTCGTCTCGCAAGACCGGTCGGAATAATATTACATGGCGTGTAACCTTTTGACCCATCCATGATTGTGGATCCGGAAGTATGATGGTTTTCATAGCTGGTACCCATACATTAGGTGTGATAATGAACTTTCATTGCCAAAATTGTCAAGTGAAAAATCGAGTTAGGAAACTAATGATAAGATATTCATTTATTTATTTATTTATTCTTTATTAATACGAACCAAAGTCCAATTCACAATATATTTGTATAGATAACAATAATATAATATAATTTAAAATAATAAGATAAAAAAAAATAATAATAATAATAATAATAATGACAATAATAATACATTAAATGTTTAATAAAATAGTTTACTATTTCCCGAAGACATTAAAATTGTTATGGGGTCGTATGACGTATATTTTTTAGAGGAATGAGAAATGTAAAATAAATGATTTTTCCGAGTGTGGTAGTTATTGACTTTGAAATTTAATTGACTTAATAAAAATGAATCATCAATCTCGTTATTCAACAATTTGGTGAGAAAGGTATTGTATGATAAATGTCTACGTAGGTTTAAAGTTTCTAAGTTTAGTAATTTTAAAATGTTATCGTTACCAGAGTGAGGAGTTCTTTGAATATTACATTTATGACATATAAATCTGAGAACTTTATTTTGCACTTTTTCAAGTTGATCATTATGTCCTAAATTGTTATGGTCCCAAATTAATGGAGCGTATTCTTATAAAGAACGGACTAGTGAGGTATATAGACATTTGAGAGCCAGTGGATCATGGAAATCAGAACAGTTTCTTTTTATCATACCAAATATAGCAAGAGCTTTATTTTTGATCGTTGATACATGAGCATTAAATAATAGTTTGGAATCAAATAAAATACCTAAATCTTTAATCACGGACGGCCGATGTATATTAATGTCATATATATTATAATTAAAGTGCAAAGGATTTTGCTTTTTGGAGTAGGTTAAAATTTGACATTTGTCAATATTTAATGAGAGGCCATTTGAAAAACACCATTCGTTAAAATATGAAGCTAAATCACTTTGAAGGAGTTTAATATCATCGGGAGAACTAATAGATTTGTAGATTTTTGCATCATCGGCGAATAATAAAATGTTATAATATATATGGCTAATTATCTCGTTATTAGGTAAACATACTTATGTAGTGTACACGAATTTTATTTATCATAACTAGGGAAAATCTCCTTTAACATACAACTTTCAATCGCTGCAATAGTTTGTCATAATATATTCGTATAAAATATATCGAATCGTATGCGCAATGTTTCGCCTATAATAATGTGTGTTTAACTGTTTCAGGCTACGAGGAAGGCTGTAAAATGCGGTTATTTATTCGTTGCACCCGGGCGAGACTTCACCAATCCCATCAATCGAACCAAGGTAAATATTTTTTTAACGCGTTATTCACGTTTTATTCAAAAGTTAAAACGAAGAAATAGTAATAAAAATAACAATTTGAAAATTATTTCGGCTGATTATTAGACATAAACGCGTACTTTATGTCGTTCTTTAATATGCGCACACTTAGCATATTATTATAGGTATCTATTAGAATGAACTAAATAATTTAATTTGTGAAATTGATTTCTTAAAAAGCAGAATCAATTAAAAACGTATAAATATATTTTCCGTTTTTACAGATCTTGGTTTCACGGTTGATCAATAACAGTCAACTACAGATAGTCATTACATACATTTTGTTTAAACGATGGAAAAAAATTATACATAGTTGATTAAACAATTCAAACCGTTTATTCTAATGAATTTTGTTTTGCTCCATTAATCCCTCAAAGCGGGGTTTTTTTTACACGTCGGACACTTTTTTGATTCGCGAAAACCAGTCAATCGGAAATAGTGAAAGTCGTCAATGTTGTTTTCACCTAAGGGATAGATGATGATATTATTTTGGTTTCTCTTTTTTTTTTCTTTTTTTTTTTATCAGAAAGTTTTTGATCATAATTACGTTTTGAATGGGATAAGCGAAAAGAATTATTACAACAACAGTTGGTCGTGGTCAGTGTACTTACACGTATAATGGACTATCATAATAATGCAGTAATGATCACAACTTGTATTTTTTTTTCTGCTCTAACATTATTTTATTTATTATCATTTTTTTCTCTCTACGTGCATACATTGTTCACGAATGTCGTGTGCAAGCTGGTAAAAATTAATGATGGTGGTACAGAACACATTTTAAACGTAAGAATCTAAATACCAAAAAACTTTTCTCCGAGGTCTACTTTGATATGTTTTTTTTTTTTTATGTTGGTGTGGTTAGCGAAAATTGCCTATTGTTTTCGTAACGTGTCATGGCATAATACCTGTCTAGTGTACCTATATTTCAATATATTTTTGTCATAGGTGAACTACCTTTTAGGTTATATGTTACGGTTACGTTATGATAAAAAAAAAAAAAACAATGTGCACATTATATTATGGTGTATTTTGTATTATACAAGTCTGTATTACGTTTAAAAAACGAATTTATTAAAAACAATGTCAATAAACTCATAAAATTTTGATAAAATGAAAAAAATATGTGTACAAAATCATTATATTATATTGTAAAGAAAAATAATTGATTTGAATGATTTATCAATTAGTTTACTTCGTACAAAAGATTGCAATACATACGGTCAGATGTTGATGTCCTGAAAAACCAATGAAATTTAAAATTTAAAAATTTAAAAAAGTGAAATATAATTTAATTATTATTAAACTCATGTGTAAATTTCAAGCTTAAAAAAAAAGCGAAAGTTATCATCATCCGGACTCTACTTGCGTGCCTAAAATATAGTCAGTTTGTTCCGCTGTGGCTTAGTGAAAACTTTTCTTAAATGAAAATATAACGTCTGACCGAAAACTGCTTATGTAAACAAATAACCTGATAAACAAGAAAATCTTGAAATAACTCATTATAATATTAAGATTATTTATAAAGATATTTCCTGATAACATTCTTGAATTAATGATATGGTTTTGAAGATTATTATTAATTGCTGATTAATAAACTACAATAATTCACATAAAAAATATTGTTATTACGTACATAACGTTTCGAAGAATATCACTTAAATTGCAAATCGTTCAATTTAAAATTGTATTTCTTTAATATTATTTTCTTGTAATTTCAGTGTTGTGCTATTATTGTGTAATGCAGAAAGCTGAAAAAAAAAAAAAAAAATGAGTAATTGCGCAGAAAGCGAAATTATTCAGTACTAAGTTCTGATTACACGCCGAGACCGTAACATGACGCGTGTTAACAAATCCTAATAATGCGTGATAAATAATTTAACAAAATATGTGTTTTAATGGAGTTGTGCACGTAACTGGACGTAATAATTTTTTCTTCCGATAAAATACGAAAAGTGCGATGGAGGTGTTAGAGCAAAAATAAAACGATTCTCCGTTATATTAGAAATCTCATGATCTTCCAGAAGTTTTTTGCAGTAGTTATTGTCATCGTATAGACTGTCTACGGATTATGAAACGCGTAATGACTTTATTAATAAATTATTCTAAACACCTTCAGACTCGTAGATCTTTAGATAGAGGCGAGGTGCATGAGAAGTAAAAAATATTTACGATTACAAAATTAGTTCGACAGTGACTGGTGACCACCGGTAAAATAGGAATTATCGGTTATTTCAATGGAAGAAAATTGAATGCCTTTCAACGAACAATCGCACGGTATAAAGTGGGTCGTATAAAGGGTGAGCCACGGTATTTTCCGCTTTCCAGTCGTTCTGTAAATGTTATAACATTTTAGATTGTTTTTATACGATATGATATGTTTTTACAATGATGTTTATTATTTTTTTTTCCTGTGTACAACTTTTCGTATGGAAATACTTGTCCAAAAGTTTCGATCAATAACTTTTTGAAACCGGATTTGCCTTTAAATTGTACTTTGTAGAGGTCGTTTTTTGAATTTCTCGATTCTTCAACTTTTTTTTTTTTTTTGGAAAAAACTACCCAAAATTTGACAAAAACAACTAGGAAACCATCATTTTTTGATCCGAATTTCATGAAAATTTAAACATAGATAGAAAATCGTATAAGAAAAATTTTGAGAATGTGAAAAAAAAATTTTGGACATTTTTTTTCTCATTTGCTTTTTATATTATTAACTTCTTTCATTCAGAATCGTTTTATTGAAGAAATGATTTATCGTTTCTTTAAAATTAAATACACCCGTCAAGAGAATTCCACCCATCGTGCGAAGCATGTCCGGTTTTTTTTTTATCAATTTTTGGTAGTTTTTTCTTGCGCATATGAAAAATATTAAAATATTTGAAAAATGAACTTTTTAAAGTTACCTATAACTTTTTAAAGTAACTAACCTTTAACTTTTTATAGTACCTATATGGGTGTAATTTCGGATCTATTAAGTTACTGATCAGAGCTTTCGGACAAGTATTTCTATACGAAATAGTGTTTCCAGAAGGGAGGAAAAATAAAATAACCATAATTGTAAAAAATCGTAAGCTTCTTCGCTCCGCTCAGAATTTAAAATTAAGTAATATTATTATTATTATTATTGTTAACTACTTTTATAATGTCTTTGTCTGTGTCAGTGTTGTTTATATGCGCTATATAATATGAAGATGTACTACAGTGTATGGCTGGCGTAAGAACATGCTTATACACTACATACAGGTACTCGTGTTGTCTGTTGTTGTGGCCCAGGGCGAGAACAGGAGTAGGATGGGTACGTGTTCGTCACGTAGTGTTATTAACGGAAGACGACCGTAGTAGAAAAAATTAACGGCCAAAAAATAAGAAAAGGACGATAAAAAAAAAATAATAATAAAAATAAAAAAACACCAAATACGGACCATGGTCGGATTGGAAGACGACGACGACGTGACTTCGGTCGCCAGTCAACCCGAACGAGCACGTAACAGATGATCCTTTTTTCATATTTATAATCCTGTCATGTATATGAACTGTATACGTATAAATTTATTTTTTCATGAACTTGTTTTTTTTTTCGAGTTGACGCAAAGTGGTTTTATACTATCGCGAGTTCTCTTTTCAGTTGCTATATATTAATTATTTGAAGGTATATATTATTTCGATTTTGAGTTTTTGAATTTCTTAACACAAATAACCATTCATATTAAATATTGTCATAAAAATCTGAAATCGAGAGTAAAAAACAGTTATTACAATGTGCAAACATAATATGTAGGGTGAAAATCGATCTGTAAAGGGACTATAAATAATGTGATGTGCACGATGAGACACGATATTTCTCTCGCGTAACTTTTTTACTCCAGAAACTTAGATAATCGATTCTGACACATTACGTCAGAAACGTCAGAAATTTTAAATGAGAGAACCTTTTGGGTTGTGGTTATTTTTTTCACATCACTTAAAAATTGATTTTTTTCAATATCAACTTAACTAATTTTGTAGTAAAACTAACTCTTCATTATCTACTTAAATGAATGTAACTATATTTCTTAAAATTATTATTCTTAAATATTCATTATCATATTAAAAAGTGAAGTAAAACAAAGTAATTATGTAAAGGCTCACCAGGGATATTCTTCGCTCTTCGGGTCAGATACACTTGGTGAGTTTGTGGAATTTTAAAGAAACAATAAATCATTTCTTTAATAAAAGGATTCTGAACGAAATAATTTCATTTCGTCATTTTCAGTACACTTACCAAGAGTATCTGACCCGAAGAGCGTGGAATATCCGTGGTGAGAAGTATGTCCGGCTTTCTTGCTTTTATGCTCTTTACGCTTTACTTTACTTTTCACAAATATCATTTTTCCATTTATTTGCAATCAATATGGATTATTGCGTTGTTCTAACCTCTAAATACGTGGCCCCCGGATATTTTCGTCTCATTTGCCCTCCCCATCGCCGGCTCTGCTTCATTATATCGATATTCAAACGTACGTATATTTAATATTGTCTTACTGTGGGAGACTGCTCGATAGATCTCGCATCAAATATTGCCGTGTCACACGTCGTGTACCGCGTATATTTCTATTATTATTATTATTATTATTATTATTATAGAACGTCGCGCATCCCGTTCGGTTTTATCTCTTCTAATGTGACGTAATACAGTGACAACGCCCTTCATTGTATACGCGTGCGTGTGCGTGCAGTGTATAATATTATAGTATAATACGCGTGTATCGAGATAATCGCACGGCGGACACACACGCGTACGTGTATATTATATACTATTATAATAATATGTGCATAATGTGTGTGTATATATATATATAAATAATATAATACATAGACCTTTACTATTATTATTATTATTATTATTATTTTCATCATTGGGCAGATAATAATAATAATAACACACAGTGGCGCACCCATGGGAGGGGCTTTGGGGCCTATAGCCCCACCCAAAATTTCTTTTATTTAAATTTATAAATAATAAAAATTATTGATTTCTCAAAAAATACATTACAATTTTGCTTTTTTGCAATTAAACTATTGAGAATTTCGAAAAATAACGTCTAAAACGTCCATTTAAAGGCGAATTGTGATTCAATAAGTTGCAGGTTGAAACTTTTGTTCAAGTATTTCTATAAAAAAAATGTG
>JAIPRM010006727.1:0-18199 GCA_025469315.1 Stegophylla sp. TES_Ste_2020 | reverse complement strand
TTTAACACATACCTACATACAATCTTTAAACTAAATTTTTTTTTCTACCTCTCTATGACGGAAAACTCTTTATAACGGAAAAATGTTTGGTTCCAAACGATTCCGTTTTAGAGAGGTTTTACTGTATTATTATAGAACAAAAACTATTGTATTAAATACATTTTTTTCTTGCTTAACTTGAAGCCATCTCACTCAGTAACCTTCATTTACGCTAAGTATAACTTAAAATCACGGAAAAATGGGATTCAGTCTAAAACTGAATGGGCCCTTGTCACATTTATACTTGGGTAGGCCCCAGAGCTTTAGGCCCGGCTTGACCCCCCCCCCACTCACTTATTAAATTTTGAAATAGACATTATTTATGTCCAATTGTCTATAATAATTGTATTTATAATTAAACTGTTTTGTTCATTTGTTTAATTATTGTTTCTTATTGTGTAAAAAAATTTAAATTATTAGTCGAATGTAATGTTAAAAATGAATAGTATAAAAACGATGTAATTGGTGGATCAAAATTATAATCCATCATCCCTTTTTTACTTTTTTATTCATTTGATTGATTAAACATAATCGACTTAAAAAAAAAAAAAAAAAAAACAAATAATTTGTTTTTAAAAACAGTGTTCAATAATAATTGCTTAGTTTTCTTTAATGTCATTTCAAAAACAGTTTGATGCCTATTAAAAAAAGAAAAGTGACGCGTTTACCGCAGGCGGTAAGCCAATAAAATAATAAAAATAAAACGTTCATTATCTCGTTTAAGGCCTTTATAATATTTTTATTTATAAGTTAACGCGTATAGGATTTTAAAATAACGATTTTACATGCGCGATGGAGCATTTTAAAGGCACGTGACTTAGAGAGTGGCGTTAAAAAGAATCATAAATCTTCGGAGTGAGGGAAAAAAAAGAAAAGAAAAATCTCAAACACAATGTTGTTGCATAGATTTTAAAGTAATGGAATAGAGTAAAATAAAAAAAAAATGTCGCGGAACTTTACTAGGATATACGACGCGAGAAATAAGGTTTCTCTGTGCATTTTCCACGACTATCCTAACACACCTTGATTTGTATGTATTCATTTTCCGATATATTATTTTTAGATTTTGATGGAAATGAAGAAGCTAGAGTTTTTAAAATGATGTTTATTTTTTTTTTTCTGTATACATTTTTTTTGTATAGATCTACTTGTGCAAAAAAATTCGATCAGTAACTTTTTGAAACCGGATTTTCCTCTAGTTGGTACTTTTGAGATATTAGTTATTGAATTTCTCAATTCTTCAAAATTATTTTTTTGAAAAATATTACCAAAAATTTGACAAAAAAAGACTCGGAAACCATAATTTTTTAATCCGAACTTTATGAAAATTTAAAACATAGATCAATAATAATAATATAAGGTAGATTTTGGCGCGAGAAAATTTTGTAAATGTAAAAAAAAAAAAATTTTTTCATTCAATTTTTATTTTTTTTTCATTATTTATTAGATAAAAAGAAAAAGAAAAAAATAAATAAATTAAAGTAAAGCGAAGCAAAGTAAAGTAATGTAAAGGCAATAAAGCCGAACATACTTCGCGCCACGGGTATTCTTCGCTCTTCGGGTCAGACACTCTTGGTAAGTGTGTTGAAAATGACGACCATTTCGTTCAGAATCGTCTTGTTGAAGAAATGATTTATCGTTTCTCTTTAAAATTCCGCAAACCCACCAAGAGCATGTGACCCGAAGAGCGAAGAATATCCGTGGTGCGAAGTATGTCCGACTTTCTCGCCTTTACTTTGCTTTATTTATTTATTTATTTTTGTTTTTTTTTTTCTGTCTGCTGTGAACAGAGCACCCGAAAGTGTAAATCATGACTTTGAGATTCGTTTAAAGTCCAATTATTATTACGACGAGTTCGCAATACACCGATGACGCACGCGGCGTTCAATGCGACGCGTAATCGAAAATAAATGAAAACGCGTCACGCGATCCGAGTTCACAACCGTTCGCGTTCATGGGACAAAATATGAAATAATATGTTGCTCGTGAAACGAACGCGTCTCGTAAAATGTAAAATAAACACGGCCGACGAGTAGTGTCGAAATGTATTCGTATATTAGCCTCGGGTTACGGCTGAAAGTCAATGTTATATCGGATAACGCGGGGAAATATGAAATGCGACCGAATACAGAGGGAAAATTGAAATTACCTACTCGAAAATAATACACAATAATAATAATAATAATAGGTAAGTGAATAATATCGTAAAGGAGACGCGTGACGCGACTAGATCGTACGTGTGGCCGTCGATTCTGTCAACGCGTCAGTGATTCAGTCGATCGATATTTATCTATCTACCGAAGGGGTTCTCAACCTTCTGATGTTCATGCCCCCCCCCTTTTATACTATTATTTGAGGGGTTACGCCCCCTTTCAACTACTATAAGATTGAATTACAATTGTTATAATATAATATATGATGATTTTAATACTATGGGTATCGAAATTGGGTATTAACATGAATGGTTCAATAATATTCTTTAGATTATTGAAAATAGTATTTGTTAGTTGTTACACGCAATGATGATCGATAATCGCATACCTACTTACAAAAAAAAAAAATAATAATAATAATAATAATAATAATAAACAATAAACAAAATTTTCATTTTCTGTGGTGAAATGTGGTTTTATGTGAATATTTTCACTCCTCCCCTGAAATTTTGTAACGCCTCCTTAGAGGGGCATACCCCCCAGGTTGAGAATCCTCGATCTATCGTAATTATATAAATGTTGAGAAAACTTACATTTTTAAATGTATACAGGGTGATTATTCAGTAAGCGCGCTCACTTCATTTTTCTATAGTAAAAACGGAAAAATTTGGATTTTTTTTTTTCAGAATGTTCAAGTTACTATAAAAACAGAATGTTTTCCATAACTTTTTTTTTTTTTTTTCATGTCACTATAAGAATGTTCTGTGATAATTTAAACTTTTCTTTCAAATGGCACCCTCACACAACCTGTTTTAACTTCAAAATTTTCTTCAACTTGTTTTTTTTTTTTTTTTTTTGTGAATTTTGATGTATTGAAATCAATGTTAATAATTATTATTGTTGATCTTTTTTAACTTTGAAAATATTCAAAAATATTTCGTGGTATTTAAAAAAAAAAAAAAAAAAATCAAATCAAAGCAAAATAAGGACCATTTTTCAAGTCATAATTATTATTATTATTTTGTATATTTATTTTTGAAAATTTAAAATCATCTCTGTGTTTATTTTACAATTTTCTCATATTTTCTTAAACAATTATTGAGGTACATGTATCTAACCCACTAAAAATTAAATGCTAATCAAGAATCAGGATCAATGTTTGATAAGATGAAATGAATGTTTCGTGTAATAGAAAAAAAAATTAAGCGCATACTTTTAAAGCATAATATCAGTACTCCTTTACACGCACAAGTACATACGTATTTAGTTTTTTTTGAGAGCATTGATTTCGGAAACCATAATAATAATTAAAATAACAATAAAATATAATAATACATATTATTATGTATTTTCTAAAGCTTTTTTTTGGTAAAAAAAAAAAAAAAAAATGCAGACCATGTGCCGCGCGCAAAACGAAACGCGGCTATAGTGTTAGAGCAATGTTTCTCAAAGTGGGCGATATCCCTCCCCCCTTGGGGGCGTTAGAACCGCCCAAGGGAGGGGGGGCATTGAGGTTACAAGCTCGATTGGGCGGCATTATAAAAGTCTGACTGTTTCAATGTGAATACATTACATGAATTAAAAATAATTAATTCGAGGGGGGGCGGTGAGAGATTTTAAACATTAAAAGGCGTAAAAAAAGTTTGGGAAACACTGTGTTAGAGCAGTAGCCAGGCGCGGCGTTTGTGAAAACCCCGCAGAGTTCAAAACAGATAACTTCCCCTCGACCTCGCCTGCTCGTCGTAGATCATCGACAATGGAAACCGTCCATTGTAGTATACTCGTGGACGGCGGCGGGACAAATGGAAATCTGCGATTTCCGCAGGGCGATCGAGTTTCGAAAACTAATTAACCGCGCGATAAAAGGATCGGTTTATTTTTTTTTTCGTTTTTTTTTTTGTGTTGAAATTTTTTTTCACTGGGGCTATAGAGCCATTGACAGGTTTGAATTAATCATACGCGTCGATCGTACTGTATTTTATACTTGGGCGTGGAGAAAACCGAAAAAAAAAAAAAGCATCTCTCATTCTACAATAATACGCGTCATAAATATTATTTTATTTTTTTTTCTCGTCCGAATTCGCGCCGCTGCCCACAAGCTTTTCACCGGTTTTACCCCTGCCGTCGGCCCCCTCGCGGTTTCTCAAAGTCGGTCGACGAACAGGTGTCACACGGTTGAATATTGTTCTTCGTTCCTTCGCACACCGGTGCGATCATTTGACTCGTGTGCAACAGACAGCAGATGCGTTCAAACAGCGTCTGTATAAAATATAGTAGTCGTTGCCGCAGGAACGGAAACGACTTTGTGTGTGTGTGTATTTTTAAAAATTTCTTGTCGACTCTGAACGAAGAGAAGAAGCTACTGTTTTTACAATGATGTTTTTATTCATTTCATTTCATTTTTTTTTTTTTTTTGTTTTTTCCGTGTACACTTTTTTGTATAGAAATACTTGTCCAAAAGTCTCGACTAGCGTTTTTTTTTTTAACCGAATTTACCTCTAGTCGGTACTCTTTAAAGTGGTCATTTTTTGAATTTCACAATTCTCCATTTTTTTTTTTTTGTTTTCTGAACTTCCTAAAATACCTAAAATTTTGACAAAAAAGACTCTGAAACCATAATGTTTTACTCCAAAATGTATGAAAATATTTAAACATAGATGGACAATAAAATGATAAATGTATATTTGTTTTTTATTTTAAAAAAATTACAATAACTACAACACATAATATTCGTTTAAATGTCGAGGAGTTATTGGTTTGATAACACAATTTTTACATTTTTAAATCATTATTTCGGTATTAAGTTTTACAATTAAATATTGTTGTCACCCCAAATAAATAATTAAATTAACAGTTTTCAAACTACAACGTCGTTTTAAAATATAATATATATATATAATAAAAAAAAAAAAAACAACTTTGTTCATTATTTTTGGTCACTGCTTATTTCAGGAGAGTCATTTCTACGGGTTGAAAACCGCTGCCATTGATAATACACGAGTACGTTTTATAGTTTGCTCGTCGTGTTTTTTTCTTTCTCACATTAACTGCGAATACACAACACCTGCATTTGATTTTCCCCCTCGCGTGTATAATATAAACTTTGAATGACACTTGCGCGCGCACAATTTACATAAAGGGGATTCCCCGTGTTTTCTCGGTTATCGTTTTTTTGCATTCATTATTGCCACGAATTAATAATAAGAAGTTTAATACAATAATAAAATAATTATTATTCGTCTGAACTCGTTTAACGATCAGAACAATTATTAAGTATATTATTATGTTCATATTATCACAAAAACGGTATTGTCGTTATTATTATAAATTTTGAGGGACTAAATATTCTAGATTATACGTGCACCGAAGATATTAGTGTGTTTTTTTTTTTTCAATAATGTTTCTTTTTTTCTTTTTGGTTCTGAGTGGTGGAGCAAAGGAGCTAATATTTTTACAATGAAGATTTTTTTTAATTTTTAACACTTTCGTATAGAAATACTTGCCCAACACTTTCGACCAACAACTTTTTGAATCGAAATCTGCCTCTATATGGGTTGCTATAGAGCGGTAATTATTCAAAATTCTCAATTGGTTTTTCATAATTTGAGAAAAACCTGATCTTTACCTAAATAAAATTTGACAAAAAGACTTAAAAACTATTTATTTATTTATTTTTTTTTTTTATTAGAAATTTTATAAAAAATGTATATGTAAATTGATATTAAAAATATTTTAATGCAAAGATGTTTTGAAAATTAAAAAAAAAAAACCTGACATGTTTGGATATTTTTTTCTGGCACATTTTTCTCATCTAATTTTTTTTTTCCTGTCCTCAGTTAATAACGGAATATACTTAGTACCACAATGGGTATTCTTATGTCTTCTTTTGGGATTTGGAGAGTTTGTTAAATTCTAAAGGAATGACGAATAATTACGTACTTCAATTAAACGATTCTGAGTGGAGAGATTTAATTAGTATAAGACAAGTTAAGTTTATAAATATATATATATATAAATACATACAATTTTTTTATTTTTTTTTTAACTCGTCTAATATCTTATGTCTGTATGACGAGTGGTATTATTGTTATCATTTTAAATGTTAGAGATTAAATATTTCGAGATCTTGAGTTGCAAAATATAATCAATGAAAAATACAAAAATGTTCTCCATACGATTTTCAAACAAAACTATTAGTTTCACCACAGTAAATTGTGTACTATTGTCCGAGAATTAAATATTATTTGACACTTCATAGTTACAAAACTAGCTTTTATACGAATGATTCGATTACACTGAGTAAATGTCTGAATAATTTTGAAAGTTTAATAATTCAAACTTTTGATTTGTGATACCTATTGAATATTGTGACTACTGCAAATATTTCTATTAAATTAAATTGATAAAATAAAAATGCGCACATTGCTGCTAAAAAATTAAAACCTCGATTACGGACAACAGATTGTTTGGAGAAAATACATTATAAAAATAAAAAAAAACAAATAGTGTGTTTTATTTCCTTTCGAACTTACTGGACAAATAAATACCGGTCATTTCGCCGATTTCTATTAAAACAAATATTTAATAATGGTTGTTTAAAAGGAGTTGTTTAATCGGAGATCTTTGGAAATACAAAAGTCACCAAAGCCTTTCAGATTTTTCTAAAGGCTTCTTAAATATTACATCGAACATTGTTCAAAACGAATAGAAATAAAATTACATCAAAATAATATGGTTTCTAATATATTATTGAATTAAAATTTGGTTCGAAATTATTCCGAACAAAACGTGTACAAAATTTCCTCGAGTGAAATTTTAAAACAAACATTTCATGTACCTACGAATCTTCGGCTACCCCATTATCATAGTTTTTTTTTTTTTTTTTCACACGCCAAAAACAAAAATCTTCTTACACATCTAATAAAACGATTTGCATTCAAAGCAATTAATTGTTTTAATACAAGCAAAAACTTTAAACATATTGTTGTGGAGTACATTTTTTTATAATTTATTTATATTGGATACATTCTGTACCGCGAATATCTGATATATGGAATAATTTTTTATCTATTAAATATTTTTATTTTATTTTTCTTCACAAAATTCTTATAGCACTGTGTTAGAACAAAGCTGTATATATATTTTTTACTTTTGTAACTTAAATTTAAATATTTTTAGATTTTATTCTATCTTATAGTCTGTTAAAATATATATTAAGTAACATTATTTTCATTAAATAATTAATAGAGTCACTGAGTATTATTTATTTTTATAAAATTCAAATTGAATGTACTATAAAAAAGTGGTTAGTATTTATTAACAAATTTCTTATTCGTTTAATTTTCGTATAGGACATGATGTTCTCAAAAATATAGGTAAAAATAAAGGTTTATAAATATTTCCAGAGCATCTGGGATGTTTTTTCGTAATGCGATTCTACCATCTACATTGAGCATAACATACACGTAAAACAACACAAATCACATTAATATTACAAAGTGTATACACGTCTAACTTGAAATATTGTGCTTAACACCGTCCTTTAGGGACACTATTGATGGGTAAATCGTGTTTCTCTAAAAGTTCTTCCAGCAAAAATCCAAACAGTAGGTATTACCCGTAATGTTTTAATTGTTTGCGACTTTGATACGATAAAATTATTTTAGTCTAATTTATGTGGAAATATTTTGACACGGAAAACAATATTTATAACAATGAAACCGAATGCGTAGTTATTATAAAAACGCATAACGTTTATAATTAACTCTCGAATAAAGATAAAGGTCATCTTTTCCGTTTGAAAATTAAATTAAATGTTTAATCTGCGTCGCAACGACGAGAAAAGTTCAAAAGATTATTCGATCTGTATCGAAGTAACCAAAGTAATCGTCGGAAAACATTTTCATTAACGAAAGTAATTATTACTTTACGAATAGGGTTGTTTTTTTTTTTTGTTTTTTTATTAGGCTATTAAAACCGTTGGGTCGATCGATATGTTAAACTAAATAACTCGGAGGGAGAGAGAGAGAGAGAGAGAGAGCTGTTGTTATAATATTCCCGAATATTTTCATCCGAAGGCCGTTAGGTCCTGCGTGCAGCGGCGGCTGTACACTGAGCTCGCGGTGCGGTTTGATTAATATTTAAACTAAAAGCTAATTAGCACTCGTGCGCACACGGTCGTCGACGTGGTCACCGATATGTACTATATAATAATAATATGTACCCAAATATAATATAGTTATTATCATCGGCGAGAAAAAAAAAAAATAAATAAATAAATAAATCCATCCTTCCTGCTTAACGAGCGTCGTCAGACGCGATCATTGTTATTGTTTCAAGTGGGGGCACAGTTTCGGGAACGTATTATAATACATTGCCGAATCGTCTTCATTAGTTCCCCCTCCAAAATATCCACACTCAAATTATCCCATTTAATAAATTATTATTCTTTCTTGAATATGTATTACACAAAAGTTCAGATTTATTATCGTATAATTATTATTACCGAGCTTATAATATGAATAATAAAAGACAGTTTTATTGAAAATGACAAATTTTTCGGTAAATATTTCGTTTATTTACTTATTAATTCGCTCCACTCAGAACGTAAAACTAAAATCTAGAAACTAAAACCTAAAAATAAAACCTAAAATCGACGGTTTTCGACGATGTACGAAAATCACAAAAATATAGAATATGTTTGAAAATCATATTCTTAGGACATGGGTTCATCGGTTTAAATATAATTTGAAAATTACGGACCACTTAACTAAATGTTATGTAATGTTAATTTTAGATAACTATTTGAATACGGGATTTTTCTAATGGGGACGTTTTGACGCAGGGGATATTTTGAAGGTGCACCATCTTCAGCTACGTTTTTGGGTCAGCTTCGTCCCTCACACGACCTCATTACACCGCGGATTAAAAGACCCGTGTAAAACGATACGCTCTCCGAGGCCGACGTCGTGGGGTGGGTGTAGGGGAGGGGGGTCGGTGGCGTTTTCGCTCCGAACCATTAAACATCACTTCCACACTTTATGTCGGACATTACTCGAGAGCGGTAAACGTTCGTCCGCCGAAGCGCCGGTTCGGTTAGAAAACACGAGCTGGTGATTCGGGCTGAACGATTCGAAACGCTCGGTGTGTAGGTCGTCGGCCATCGCCAGTGTTGCCAACTTGTCAAACATTAAATCCCTAGAAAGACCATATCAATTTCCCTAAAAGTAGTAAAATATCAATCATCTTTTTTTCTTTTTTTTTTTTACTTATATTTCAGTATTTCAGATATTTCATATAAATCTTTATGCTTCCCTTATATTTAAAAATTTATTTACACCTAAAGAACATAAAAATACAACCAAGTCAAATATATTTTAATTAAGCATAAACATAAATATTTTATAAATATTACCTATTCAGTAGACCAAATTTTGATAAAATCAAAATATAGTAATATATTTATCGGTCATCTGAGATTAATTATATGGTATTATTAGTTTTAGAAAATAAATTTAAATATATGAAAAAGTAAAAAAAATATAAATGCAACAAAATAGTAAATACTATAAGATCTACAAGATCTGTAAAATGCGATCTATAAGATCATGGTCTGTGAGTTGTGACTTTGTAGGTGGTCACGCTTTATAGTTTATAATATCGATTTTCAATTGATTGAATTGTTTTGTACAGTGTTTGAATTGGAAAAAAAGTTTAGAAGAGGAACTCATAAGACTAAAAAAAAAAAAAAAACCAATAACGTCTCGTCGTATGATTCTTGAAAAAAATTAAAAAGTGGTAGATAAAATATTTGAAAAATAGAAGGGTTACTCCTCCGCACTCCCCACCCCCAATTCAAACACTGGTTATGTACCAATAATAATACTAATTGTCTCTCTCTTTGGGTTGGCGATGGTACTACGGCTAATTTCGACTTCAATTAGCCTCGGACGTCGATAGTGTTATAATATAACCGATTCGCGTCAATAATGATGTCATTTTTTCCACCCCCCTACTCCACCAAGCTCGTCGCGGACCCACTCGAAAAATAATAATAATAATAATAATAATAATAATAATATCTGTTCGACGTGCCAGCAGCGGTCGGATCCGATTAATTAATGCGCGTCACATGTGCACCACCAATATTGTGTCCACCGTTTCCGTTTCAATGTGAAACGTGTGTCCGCGCCGCCCGTTTTGTGTACGACGAGTAAAAAATAAAAAAAAAAAACTCAACCACACACAATCGCCAGAGGCAATTATTATTACATTTCGTACGGTTTTTATTCGTTTGAAGTCTGCACAACACGCGCTTTCACGCACTTTGTCCCTCTCCATCCCTCCACTGCCACTGAAGTCTGCACTGACAAAAGCGAGCCATCCACCCCCACCACTCGGGGAGGTGCGTCTCGTGCACATAATTACGTTTCCGTCCAATGGCCGCGTAATTGAAATTAAAATTCAATTATCCGCGTTCCGGATCGAACGGGAAATATGCGTTTAAACGCATTAGCCGTCGCGGCGTCTATTTATAGTGACGATATTCCCGGAAGCCTTTATTGCGCCAGAGCCCATCGTACCTGATCGGTGTACCATCCTTAGAGTGTGGTTGCTGGAGTAGTTGATTTCCGAACCACTGCTCCGTCGTCGCACCGCGAAACAAAATTCCATTTTCACGTGGTCAAAAATCTATTGATATCAAGTGTGTGTGTGTGTGTGTAAGGATCAAGATGTACAATGTAACCGATTGGATCTCACTGGCGTGGATGACAAGACAAGAAAAAGGAAAGCCCTGTATTATCCTTCGTTCTTCGGGTCTGATACCCTTGGTGGTTGTGGAGAATTGTAAAGAAATAATTGCAAGTTATTTCTTCGTTAAGAAATTTATAATCAAAAGAACAATAATAGTTATAATTTTCAACACACCCCCACCGAGAGTATCTGACCCGAAGTGCGGAGAATATCCTGGCTTTCTTGTATATACTTTACTTTTTCATGTAATAGAAAAAGAAAGGGAGAAAAAAAAAAAGTGTTAGAGTCAGAAAAATGTTCTTTTTAAATTATGTAGATTACACAGATTACGGATAAGAAATTAGGTCTTATACGCAGAAGTGCAAATAGGTAGAGGGACTTAGACCCTTTCAAGCACCCAAGGTTTTTTGGAAATTGCACAAGGTTAATGACTAGGGGGGGGGGGAAATAATAAATATGTTTGTCAGTCTTCTCAATTGTTTTATCCTCATTGCGCTTATGCTTATACGCGGTATATATTTGATTTACACTAATTAAATATTAGTAAAAATGAACGTTATAAATGAAAATTATTCGGTCTGACAGGAGTGTACCCAGACGAATCATCCAACAGAATTTGTAATAATATTACATTAGTATGAACATTATAACATAATCCATAAACTCCTTGACAATAAACCATTTTAAAATATGTCTTTGTGGGTTCTATTCGAATACTTAAAATTGGTGATCAGAATGCGATTTTCTACCGTTATTAAAAAATTTAACGCGAAACACGAATATTAATGGAAATCCGAAGGTAATTAAATCATCGTTCTGAGGTAAACCAAAGACCTCTTAGATTTTAATTCCCATCGTTTATTATTACCAGACACCGCAGTAAGATTGAATTCTATTGAACGGCGTCGAGATGAGGCGTATTCAATGCCTTAAGTGCTTTTCTTTTTAACTCAATTGTTATTAAAATTAATCACGAAAATTTCCCCGGGTTAGGTTAGGTCATCTATTGATTTCGAAATAATTAAAAAAAAAAATAATAATTAACAATATTACCAACGAATATTATGTGTATATTATTTTCAAGTGTGAATAAAAATAAAACCATAATAATAATTATGATTGAACCGTTGAATAATATTAGATTTAAGTGGCAAATATTTTAAAAGAGCAACGTATTTTTTATTCGACATTGACGTAACATAATATGTGTACATGTTATATTTACCTGCACAAGAGAGAGGTGAAAAGTTAAAACTAAAACATGAATTTTTTGGAATAAATACGTAAACATACTACTCTGCGTCTAGAAAGTTTGCAACCGTTTTTATATCGTTTTTATATTAAGAATATTTTTAAACTTTCTAGACGTACTGTACAAATGTATGTACATACGTTAGCTAGGTGTGTGTGTGTACTGTGAAGAAAGTGAAAGCGCATAATATTACACTATCGTGCAATAGTGAAGTGGCGAGGCCTGCAAATAATTGTATATTATACTTATATCGAAATTTATTGAAAAACTTCACTACTTTAAACTTTATATATTTATAAATAATCAATTATTCGTTGCATATTTTTTATGAAAGTGGTCAGCTTAAAATACATTATATCAAATTGAAAATTTAAAATTACTACATAAAACTCCTAAACCGATGAAAATACATACACACACACACACACGCATCACTGGTTATCTGGTTAAAAATAATTGTGACAATTTCGCACGATGTTATTGAATTCAACTTCAGATTTGCAAATGAACTCGAACGGAAAACGTGTGTACTTACTAGTTACTGATAGGATATCTCACGAGGATCCTTGAATAACTTTAAAAAAAAAAAAAAACTCCTGTTATAAAAGTATTTCAGTGGTAAGAAATAAATGTCACTTGATTCGGTGTAAATCGCCAAAAATAAATAAATAATAATACTTTTCTTACTTATAGGAACCTCGTTTTAGAAATTATAGACAAGTGTGTAAACAACAAATTCGAAATATTCGAAAGTGTCAGATCTCCCCAATTGCCCGAATGACGTGTGTTGAAATAAATAATTAACTATAGACGTCTTTAAATTATCAACGAAAATAAGAAACCTAAATCGTCGAGTTAATATAATGTTCGTTTCCATTAAAATCATTATTTAACCATGAACGTGTACTCGTTATTTCCAATTCATTACAAGCACCTACGTAAATAAAATATAGAGACCGAACTTTTGCGCGTACCAGTATTGATTGTCCGCATACATATTTCATGCTAATTATTATGATGGTATTTAATCAACGGTGTATCCAATTAAGTTGTCCAAATAATACCCATAGACAATAAATCATTTTACCTGATATAGAAACTTTAGCATACGGTTTAGATTCGATCACCGGTGGAAATAGAATAAAAATTTTGCTGAAGGGATAAAATATTTATTTGTTGATTTAGCACCCTTTAATGGTATTAACCATATGCAATTAAAAAATATATATATATAGTGAAGTAAAGTAAAGTGAAGTATAGACAAGAAAGTCAGATATACTTTTTGCCGCAGATATTCTTCGCTCTTCGGGTCAGATACCATTGATGGGTGTGTAGAATTTTAAATAAACGATAAATCATTTCTTCAATAAGACGATTCTGATCGAAGAAAACTGATAATACAAAGAACAATTTATTAAGGGTGATTCTCAACACACCCACCAAGAATATCCGACCCGAAGAGCGGAGAATATCCGTGATGCGAAATTTTTCCGGCTTTTTTGCCTATACTTTACTTTACTTTAATTTACTTCACTTTAGTTTACTTTTTTTATTTAATACAGAACTATTTTAAGCTAAATTTTTGTATCATTATTTATGACCTGGACTAAGTACGAATAATTTGAAAATGCAAAAACCACGATTTTCATAAAAATGGTCATATTCAAACTACCTCATCAATTAAACGGTTTAATAATAACTTTAATTCAAAATCTATCAATAAAAAAAAATAATAAAAAATCCTATCAAATGAGACCTGATGTAATTGTATATTTGTTGATCGCTTCGAGATTTTGGAAACCTTTTTTTAATTATCATGAAAATTTCGAAATTTCCTTTGCAATTTATTTCACTTTCCGAAAACAGGCCCTAGAAATCGGCTCTTTGATTTTTTTTATGAAAACTAAGCTTAAAATAAAAAATAAAGTGTGCATAATTAAAATTCATAACATAATACATGATAGGTTGAAAATAAGGATAGAAAATTCCTAATTTAAATATTTTGAGTGTTCGTTTTCGGACCTCAGAACCCAAAAAAAATCTGAAAAAATTCACAAGATTCATTCCCCCCATAAAAAACAACACATTAAAGTTTGACAAAAGTTGATGGTCCTCTCTCCCCCCCCCAAAAAAAAAAAAAAAAAAGTGAGAGAAAAGTAAAAATATTTATCGTACAAATGTCATGTATAAAGTATTATTATACATTATTATATATTTCAAATATTCGTATTTTTCTAAGTATAACGTATATTTTTATGAATAAAAAATAAAATGTATTTTGTCGCGAAAAAATAAGCTTTCATATTCTCATAGTCACATTTCACATATTATATGACTCCGTACGTCTATTTCGAATTGGATGAAAAAAAAAAAAAAAAAAAAACAACAACATACACGCGGCACTTCAAGTGACCAACCCGAAACACAGTAGACACACTCTGCTGAGTGCCGAGTTGTTCCTACTAAAGCTAAGAGCGTCGTTATGTAGACACATTTTGTATATTTTCAATTCGAAGACACTGGACCGTATTGTAGTGTGTGTGTGTGTGTGTGTGTGTGTGTGTGTATCAAGTATAATGCGAATGTGTATGCAGCGGAGGACAAAAAAAAAAAAATAAATAAATAAAATAAAATAAAAACAAACCTAGGAAACACTTTTTGACCCGAGAAAAGATGGAAAAATGGCAGAGTGTGTATAAAGTGTGTTTTATTTATTTATTTTTCTCTCGTATCCCCCACTATCTATCTATCTGTCTCGGAATAATTCGGCGCCAACACACAGCAGTCTCGTTACTATCACCGTTTCACGTTCTAGTTTTCAATTCATACTCTTCCCTGACACACAATACGTCATTTTATTTTTTCGAATATGACTAAAAGCGCATAAAAAAAAATATATATATATATATATATATATGTTTTTTTTAACAACCCATAAGTGTAAATAAATTTTGTAAAAATAAAAATAAAGTCTATTTAATTAAATTATTATAATTATTAATTGTTGAGCTTTTATAAAAACACACGTGCTTCGTTTAATGCTAAAATATCAAAATGGAAAATACACAGTTATATATATATATATAAATGTGTGTGTGTGTGTGTGTGTGTGTTAAGGTGTATGATCGCATGGCAGTAAATGTTGACAGTCACCGGTGTATGTTGACATTTACCGATCATTTTGGTGAACGTTATCAAATATTATTTCAAATATTTCACAATGTGAACACTGACCAGTATTTGTTGACATTCGTAATCAAATAGTTACCTAGCTAATAAATTCATAAATAAATATAGTTTAACAAATTAATTTTTTAATATTTAGTTTACATATTTTACATAATATACTGTTACAAATTATTATTCCTCCATTCTTACAATTACATTTTTTTTTTTTTTACAATTTTACAATTTTTGGTAAATGTCAACATACGCCGGTGACTGTCAACATTCGCCTACTGCGATCGTACACCTTAACATATATATATATAGCTATAATTATCGAAAATGTATGTGCTATTAAGTACTGTATACTAGAGGTGGGCGATTTTTTTTTTCTAATTATCGATCATTTGAATAAAATATCGATTATAATCGATTTATCGATAATTCTGAACAAGTGGACGATTAACAATCGAGAAACATGCCATACATTGCTGATATTGGTAGCTTTTTTTAAAATCGAAAAATAAATACTTGGATGTAAATTAAATTAATATTAAACTTTTATTCAGAACTGAATAACTGAGTATTGGTTGGGCAGCTTATAGGTTGGTTATAGTGGTACCAATTTTAAGAAAATTCTCTGTATTTAGATTTCATGTCAACAACGATAACAACTAATACCAATATCTCTGTAGCATGATAATATAATTAACTAATGATGTGATTAATTAATGTTAATTATATTGTCATGATCTATAGTGTACAGTATTCGAGATCATTCGAGATTAATAATTAAATAATAATCGAATAATGATTGAATAAATCGATTAATAATCGAAAAAAATCGATTAATAATCGATTAGCCCTACAGTATAGTTTATCACACATTATATTATCATCGTCCTTCGTAATTTTTTTTTCGTAATAAATTACTAAAATTATTTTTGAAAAAGTAAAGTACAGTATACAAGAGAAATAATAAGCTTCAAATATAAAAACTAAAGCTCGGAGTGCAACGTGTGCTGCATTATACTGTAATGGTTAACATTATAAAGACATAAAACATAGTTTTTTTTTTTTCCTCTCTTTTATGTACCAATACTAAGGTACACAAAAGTGCGAATCAGTTTTGCGTTTATGAACTATTGGTACAAAAAAAAAAAAAAAAAAAAAACCGTTTCTCACGAACCTATTCGTAACAGATACATAGAATTTTATGAAAAAAAAAATAAAATAAATCAACGAAACACTCGCGTACTAGATCATTTCGAACCTAACGCAATGTCGTCGTTAGTGTTACGATGATATTTATACTGCCAGGTGGTACGCGAATTACGTTTGAACTCGTACAAAACGGTGGGAAATTTATATAGTTAATGTGACGTTTTTATTTCATACACTAAAATAGTATTTTTTTCCTTTATACCGCCCCGAATATAAGACAGTAATAATAATAATAATAATAATAATAATAATAATATAAAAGTAGTATCTCATATTATTATGTTTTTATAACAATAATTATTATTGTTTCCAGTAAACAACGAAATAAATCGTAGACGTATAGAACGAACGTCGTCGTGGGTTTTAATTAATTCGGTTACGCGCAAATAATAATTTAATAAATAGCAACCGGAATCAAACGACCGGAATGCGGACACGAATTATAACTTCCACTGTAAAAAACAAACTAGTGAACCATAATTATTTTTAGACGCGTTTCGTCCAAAGTTTTCCCATCAAGAGTTGAGTAATTCCATCTTTCGTGTGTTCCGTCACTCGTTGGAATAGCTGACGGATTATTATTATTATTATTATTATTATTATTATTATTTTTTTGTGTGTGTGCCTTGAGGATCGCACAATTTATTCGTTTCATAACGAAATCGAAATACACGTGACTCGCGTACACTTTTAATACCGTTGAAACCGTTTATAATGACGCCGGTTGTACTGAGTCCAGTGTTGGGATTTATCTAGACGAAAATTTATTTTTATCTTTTATTTTATCTAGATAAATAATACATGAATTATCTGTAAAATTATCTAGGATAAATAATTGATTTATCCGAATATTTATTTTATTTTATTTTATTTTTTTTAATTGAGGATTTCAATTTTTTTTTTTCAATTTTGATCGATTCTTTTATTGTAAATGTGAAATGTTACAGGAATAGTTGTGTTTTTGTTATATTTTTTTTATTTTACCATGTAGTTGTATCGAATTTATTTATTTATGTTTAAGAATATGATCTCTGTCAGTGACTTACGTTCTCCACTTATTTTACAATTCCTATGTCAATAATGATAAACACTTAATTGCTAAATAGTAACAATTATTTGTGTATATAAATTAAAAACTCAAAAATGATTTAACGCAGAGACTAAAAATTATAATTATTATTTTTATTATTATATTAAAAGAAAACTACCTATGTACATAATATTATATTATATAAATAAATTATTATGTACGCCCGAAAAAGAGAAAAATAGTTCAAATAAATTTTATTTTTAATTAAAATAAATGTTTATAAATATGTGTTTAATTCACTACATTGTATTTAGAATAATACGAAAATATTGTTTATTGCCTATTGGATCCTTGATATTGTCATATTATATGTGATTGGAATTTTGTATAATAAACAAACTTGTGTAATGATACAAATGTAAAAAATATTTATACTAAAAAAAAAAGGATTTAAAAAAAAATTATCTGTTTTTTTTTTAAATAGATAAATTTGAGATAAGTTATCTATTATCTTTATGTAGATAAATTTAATCACAACTATCTCTATCATTAACTAGATAAAAAAAGTACTTATCTGGATTC
>JAIPRM010006726.1:0-18202 GCA_025469315.1 Stegophylla sp. TES_Ste_2020 | reverse complement strand
CTTATAGATTTTAGAGTTTTTTTCCTCTATTTTAATTTAAAGGTTTTGTTGGCCAGACCCGTACCCCTTAAAAAATTTCGAGTACCCCCAAGGGGTACGCGTACCACAGTTTGAGAATCCCTGATTTGTCTAATAAAGTGAGAGAACGCGGCGGACAAAAAAAAGACTAAAAACACATTCGAAAAAATAAAAATAAAATAAAATAAAAACCGCGTCGACGTTGAAAACGCGTCGGCCACCGTTCGCGTGATTTACGGGACAACTTCTTTGCGCGAACTTTTCACCGGACGGTCCTATTGTTGTATACGTATAGCGTTCCGTCATGAACAACCCTCCCCCCCCCACCTTACTCTACTTACGGCCTTTTCCGCGTCGTCGAACGCGCTGTCCCCACACCCCCACGAGACGCGCCGCCGCCGGCCTACGCACTCGAGAGTAACCGTAACCGCGGGTCGTCGCGTGGGAGGTGTTTAATGCGCGGAACATGCGGCATGTGGTATATACCTATACACGGTACGCATATATATATATACCGTGGTATATACCTATAACACGGTATGCATATATATATATACCACGGTAACGACTCGCCGACGGCACACAGGACCCCCCGAGGGATGTATCCGACTGAATGCATATTAACGTTATTGCCATTTCATTTCCTTTCCTTTTATTTATTTATTTATTTATTTATTTATTTTTTTTTTTTTTGAAAAGGTAAATTTCGATTTGCGTGATTTTTAGATTTCGAGAGGAGCGGCGAATGTTTTGGTTTTATCGACGCGGGGTCAGTCACTTTTTTTTTTAGAAATGAGTCGAATCACTGACGTAATTAGAAATGTTAGAAGGCGTAAGTGGGCCGGGTCACCAGTTATAATAGAAAAAAAAACAACTATAAACACCTTTTAGTATATAGAAATACTACTCGTTCATACGTTTCATGGAGAGATTTCACTCTTATGCTCAGGAAATCACGCTCAGGTGGCACTTTAGAAGATGATTTTTCAAAATTCTCAAAACTTATTTCAAAAACGAGGAAAACCTGTCGGAAATTTCAATAAAATCTGCGCGAAATATTATGTCGTACATTAGATTCTATAAAATAGATTTTATTAATTTTGTCTATTATTTCAAATTTATTGAAATTAGGAATTTGAAATTTTCAATCGTTATTAATAATAATTATAGTCGAATACGAACGGAGGCATTTTTAAAAAAAAAAAGTTCATCACTTTTGGGCCAAATATAGGATTTTGGAATTACCTTGTGCTTCGTAAGAAAAAGTTTAGTAAAATATTGAGTTTTTGATGTCATTTGCCGAAAATTTAAAACAATCTCACTCACCTGCATTTTTCCTAATTAACCTGAAAAAATCTCGAAAATCATAAGTCGATTTTTGCTTGTATAGCGGTTTAAAAGGTTTAAAATTGGAATTCGTATAAAACAAGTAATTTATAAGTAAAAATAAATTATTTTTAGATTCTGAACGTAGTGAATAAGCTAGTGTTTTTACAATGATGTTTATTTTTTTATTTTTTTTTTCTGTAAACACTTTTTCGCATGAAAATATACTTGTCCAAAAGTCCCGATCACAAATTTATTGAAACCAGATTTGCCTTTAGTTGGTAATTTAAGAGGTAATTTCTTGAATTTCTCAATTCTTACTTTTTTTTTTTTTTTTTTTTGGACTACCCAAAATTTGACAAAAAAGACTCAAAAACCATAATTTTTTGATCCAAACTTTATGAACATTTAAATATAGAGAAACAATAATATGAGAAACATTTTGGCATGAAAATATCAAAAAAAATGTTGAACATCTTTTTCCCTATTCTACATTTATTAGATAAAAAAGTAAAGTAAATCTAAGTAAAGTATAAACAAAAAAGACAGACATAATTTGCATCATGGATATTCTTCGCTCATCGAGTCAGTGGTGTATTGAAAATGACGTTTATTATTATTATTTATATTATTAACTCCCTTCGTTCAGAATCGTCTTATTGAAGAAATGATTTATGATTTCTTTAGAATTCTACACACCTTTCAAGAGTATCTAACCTGAAGAGCGAAGAACATCCATGGTGCGAAGTGTGTCCGGCTTCGTTAATGTCTATATTCTATAAGAATGAACCTCAGATTTATCTCTGAAATAAGCTCATTGAATTTGTTATGGTATCAATATCGACATAAAAATAACGAATCTCCATTATTTTGGCTTATATATTATAATTAAAAAAATTTTGTTTTCACAAGCTAATAACAATCGTAAGGATAATTTCTAAAGATTACGTCTCAACAGAGTATCTAATTGAGGCGAATTCCGCGTCAAAAAGTCTGAAACTGTTTGAAACTTTTGGACAAGTATTTCTATAGGAAATTAATTGCTCTCGCCAGACTCGATTTCAAATTAAATTGCCGACACTATGTTAGTAGTGTTAATTAATCAACATAGAAGTATTCAACAAGTAGGCAGATATTCAACAGCAAAATAAAAAAAAAAAAGAAAATCGTATTAAATAGCGTATTTTATACGATTTTAGAATTTAACCACCCCCACGCATAAACGAAACGCGAGAATTTACTCTAGGGGAAGGACACTGATCACAATTAACACGGATGGCATAAGCATAACGTAAAAACGCGGCCGCCGTCTTCGCGATCGGTGTGACCATATCAATATTAAAAAAATACCATAAATATCTGGAAATTTATTGTAAAACGTAAAAACGTTCACGGAGCACACAAACAACAAATCAATATGCGATTTTTTTCTTTACCGGACTAAATCATAGTTAATAAAAGAATGGATAAACTATGAGCGTTTATTACAAGGTAATGAACATTTTAATAACTTGAGTTCATATTATTTCATAAGGGGTTCTATCAAAATCATTATTCTATTATTATCTACGCACAATATTCAAACCAGTGTCGTTTTTAAAAATAAACACTACTGTAAATTATTATATACTCATAGTGATTCGAAGCTAAAACCATTCAGATGTAATCCAAAATATATTGATTCTTTATAATAAGTGACAATCAACGTTGAAAATTCGATTGAGTTTTTTTTTTTTTTTAATTTTGAATGTATTTTGTTATTGAGTTTTTTTCTATAAGAAATAATTGTAATAGTCGCAACTATGTGAATATAATAAAAATGAAGTAATTTTAGTTATTTTTATTTTAATTCTCCTCGTAGTTACAGTATTTACTCCTTAATAATTATTGCCAAGTACGCACATTATAAAGATATTTACCATATACTAATATTGATGTCTATTTGTGTTTGTATATATTTATATTTTTCACCTGTATATTCAGTTAATTGGTCTCAAAGATTTCTTACAAAAATAATGGTTCGCATAATTAATAAAAATATTGGGAACCACTATATTACACTATTTTCAAGTACAGTTACCATAATAATACTCTTACAGATTAAATGATGATAAGTTTGTCTGTATTGAGTTTAGAAGTAAAACAAACCGTAATGAAAAGCGTGAAATACAAAATACAAAATATGTTAAGTTGAATAACAATTATAGACTAAACACAATAGATAATTAACGCTGTAAATATAATTCGATCGCAGATAGATGAATTCAATAAAAAATCATTTAAAATCGACATGCTTTGCACAAAATACTCCGTTGTAATCTAAAATATAATAATTCAAATAAAAAAAATAAAAAAACCCGGCTCGAGTGAGAGCAGTCTTCCCTTTGATTTCCAATGCATTTTGTGTTTAATCTTTTAGAGTATACTGCAGTACTCGTGTCGAAAATTATGCAACAGGTTCAGTAATTATGCAGTATGAGCGTGGCAAGGGGTTCAAAAAAACCCAAAATCTTTTTCGAAAATTCATTTTACATTACCCAATTAGTTTTACTTTAATATTATAATAGTTCGAAAACACAGATATTGCACCAAGTCACTAAGACTGCAGAAGAGATTTCTTGCAGTCAGTTATTGTAATATGGCGTACATAGACTACTGCTATATTTTTATTTGAACCTTCCCCCCCACAAAAATATTTTTTTGTGTACGTGGCCTTACAGGTTATAGCCACGGTGTTTTAAAACGGAGTCAGCTAATGATCGGCGGCAGCAGTGACGTGCGTTGGCAGAGGACACGGGGAAAGAAAATCGCGTTTTGTACCGAAATCGAAGGGACGCGTCGTCGGGCATTTTATCCCCACCCCCCTCCACCGTTACGTGGCCGGGACCGGAACTCACCGGTGAGGCAAACAAATCAAACGCATTTCTCGCAAGAGCTGTCCCGGACGTCGTTTCCAAAGCTTTTCTCTCTCTCTCTCTCTCTCTCTCCATCGCGCACGCTATTTATCCATCTCTCTTTCTCCTACGTCCATTTACCTCTCTCTATATCTTCAACACTCCTCCACTCCACCCACCCGACAAGTATTTTTCTATCAGACGACAAAAAGTCTCCGCGGCGGCGTTCTACGGCCGCTCGCACCGGGTGTTCCGCGTCACAGCTTGCGCGCGCGTATGCCCCCCCCCCACGGGGTGGTTTTCGACCCGTGGACCAAATCGATTTCGTCCTAAACCAACCAATTACTTTCGAGACGGCGCTAAAAACGAAACAGACGGAAAAAAAATAGCTATAGGTACGAAAAAACGGTTCTTGGAACCGTTTTCCGAAAAACGGGTAAAAAATAAACTACCCCAAAGAAGATATGTGTGAGTGTGTTTGGGGGAGGGGGTAATACGAATAAAAATCAGCCGAACTCGTGCGGGGTGGGACTCTTTTCGCCAAAGTATTTGAAAATCGTTTTCTCTTTAAGTGGGATAAAGTATTATTATACGAATAAGGTACTCGAATGTCTGAAACGCAAACCAGCTTGCCTAAATTAGAATTTTTAATTACGCTCTATACCACCACCTGTAAGACATTAATTATTATTAACAATATGTCAACTAAAGTTAACATCTGGCCTATGATACACGTTGTCTAATATGATATTGCCAACGCGGAAATATTTCCAGAAAAGCAAATATTATACATTTAAGGTAATACAAATATCATTGTTCACACATCATGATCTTTTCACGTGGAGCTAAAAGCATAATATATCTCAGACTATTTTTATTTATTTTTTCAAAATATCTTATGAATAATTTAGAACGAGGAAAGACATTTTCTATAATTTGTATAAATTTATTAATACAAATAATTTTGTTTTGAATTTTAAATGTTCCCGAATAATATAAAAGTGTAGATCTAAAAAAGTATAGATTATTACATTTCGAGTCTATTCGCGTCTGCGCTTACCAGCTATTATTTTCCAAGTACTGGTAGTGCAGAGAAGAAAATTATTTTATTATTATTATTTTTTTTTTTTTTAATCATACAACGCTTTTTCGTTATCTAGAAATATTTTTCCAAAATTTTTGACAGGCGACTTTTTAAAAATCAGAATTTACCTCTAGATGACGATTCTTTAAAGAGGTTATTTTTCAAAAATTTCAATAGCTTACCCGAAATAGCTATTATAATATTACGTTTTCAAAAATTAAGTTCCATTATAATATACTTTTTAACTTTTGAAAAAAAGAAATGTATATATATTTGTATATAGTATGTGTTCAAAACGACCGTTTAATAATGATCTTTGTACGAGAACACCCGTTAGAAAAATGTTCATTTTCTGCGGAGATATTCATTTATGCAATTTAGTACAATCGGATTCAGACCACCGTGCAGCGTGTACACGTGTACATTGTAATGAATATATATATATGTATATATTTTTATATGTATACACTCACGGGGTTCGGCTGCTGCCGATATTATTCGATTTAACCGCACGGCGGCGGCGGTGGCAACCCGAAATGTTTATCGATTTGCAGAAACGGCGAAAACCGTACTTACGGGTGCTCGCGGGCGTGTGCGTGTGTGCGTGTGTGTGAGTAAAATGTTTTCGTGCGATATTAATCGGCAAGAAACGAAGAGAAAAAAGTACACGAAAATGGGTGGGGGGACGGTACCGGCACGTTTTATTTGGATAATAATTAATTGGCACGGCTATAAAGTGATTGTTTAAGGGTAACAAAACGTTTTTCGACAACAACATATTATAATAATGCGAATCGAATACATTTGGGCGTGATTCGAACGACTAACCGATAAAGAAAGAACACTTACGTATTTTATACATTTACAAGCATTTTTTTTTTTTTTTTTACTAATTACCGTTTATCGATAAATAATTATTTTAAAGTATAATTTATAATTTTTCATATGTATTTTTTTTTTTTAACTAATTAAAAATGAAATAACAATAAAAAATATAGGTACGTTCATTAAGGTAATAATGATTTTTAAAATAAAAGTTTGTTTAAGGGTGGCAAACCGCGATAGTCCGCCACCTTCAAATATATTTAGATTCCACGCGATAAGATTGTTTTTTTTTTTTTTTTTACGCAACCTTCTCAGTTCGTTTAATGCTATAGAAATTATAATTATCGTTTTAAACTGTCATTTTTATTCTTTGATTAATTTTCTAATAATATTTAAATCATCTAGTTTTTTATTTATTTATTTATTTTATTTCATTCTTTGTTAACCTATTAATATAATTTTTACAAAAATTTTATTATGAATCGACCCTGTATTAAGCGCCTTGGGACTTTTAATTTGTACGATTTTACAAATATGTATATATTTATATATAAGGAAACATTATAAAATATTATACTTAAAAAATCGACACTAGGTTCTCGATACGCATATTTATTTTCTGTAATATTAAACTGTTATTTCCGAGTATTTTATTGTATAATATAAATTAATTAATTTTAATTAAATTTCCAAACTTGAATTTGAAATAACTTAGTTTTAAATGTACTTATTTGCCTTCAAATCAAGTAACTTAAAACATAATATTTTTATATTCACAATTTAAAAGTTAATTTCCAATTTCGGATTTCCACTGTCAATTTCAAATTCAAAATAAAAAATTGTCATCAAAATGTTTTTTTTTTATTATTATTAATTTTCATTGCAATTTTAAGAAACCCTCAACGATATTAGTATCTGAAAATTATTAACGTGTGGTGAAAAACCCATTACGGATCAATAAGCAAGATTTAGCGATGATTTCCAACAAAACTGACATAGAAAGTCTTCCAAAACTTCCACCGACTGTCGAAAATAATCACTCGCATACCCGATGAAATGTTTTCAAAAGCGTTCGATCGGTTTTGAGGTGAGTACGGGGTTTTCGTTTTTTCTTGAAAAACGTTTTTCGGCGGCCTGGCCATCCCCTCATCGCATGGCGCCACTGCGTGGCGTCGAAACGTGCGAGGAAACGATCACTGCTCCGTCATCCCTTACCCACCCCTAACCATCTATACCCCTTAAAGATTCGAGACGTGAGATTCGGGTGGTCGCCGTGACCGACTTACAGGTTAAATGAGGTGTATCTATCTATATATTATTATTATTATTATACACGTGCAGTACGCGCGCATCCCGGCGGCGTGCGATTGTCGTGAACTTTTCGATTTTTTTTCTCTGCTTTATATTTCACTCTTTTTCATCATCTCCTCCTCCTCCTCTTTCTCCTGCTCTTTCTCCCGGCGCTACGGAGCACCGCGTGTAGTAATAATAACAGTTGCCGAAACTCTGATGAAACGGAACGCGTCCTAATCGACCGTCGGAAAGTTTTGTTGACATCGGGGAATATTGATGGTACCGCACCGAGCGGGCCTCGCGGACGACCGTTATAGAATGTCGTTCGGTCGAAGTTTCGTTTTGAACTTTGAACCGGTAAATACACTGCGGACGGTTACGTATCGCCCGGCGTACCGTTTGTGATTTTGACGGATCGCGCGCGTTCCGATGTGAAAAAGCATCGTCTCGACCACCGCCCGCGATTAGCGGTATACAGAGATGGGGGGAGGGGGGGGGAAATATTATGTCATGGGGATGGCAAATCCGTCGTAATCGGTACACACGTTATTAATATAATTTGATTTTTTTTTTTTTTTCAACGCTCAAGAACAACGGTTTCTCAGGGAGACAAATCCAAAGGACAATCCTGAATAAAAAAACAAGACGCATGGTTGGTCGCCCCGTATTAAATGGTCTTTTTAAGCGCAATAGTCCGCCGTCCCCTAGATACGATCTAAACTGCGAACGTTATTGAATTTAAAGCAAACGAATATTTCACGATATTCAAAATACTACCCAGCATTGAGTCGTAATAATTTAAAAAAATTATCTATATAAAAATAAAGATAATTGAACATATATATTTTTATGTAGTTAAAGTTTCTTTTTTTTTTTTTAAACATGCCAAGATAAAAGATAAATATGACTGCAATATTTATTTGGATAAGTGAAAAGACAACTTTTTTCACTATGTTAATTATTATAGTTTAAAAAATCAATGCTATATCAGTATTGCATAAAATAAGAATGTCAATGATTAAAAAAATTGTATTTTGTCATATAATAATATCAAATATAATATTTAAGAATAGTTTTATCGATTTGACATGTAAAATGTGTATTCAGTGGTAGTCGACATAACTAATTATTATTAACATCAATAAAAATAAAAAAAAGAAGAAAATTATTTATCAAGATCAGTGGTTCACAAACTTTTTTTTACACTCGGCACATCAATATTAGTTGTAATAAGTCACGGCACGCTTTCGATTAGCATTGTCTACTAGTGAAATATGCAGTGAAGGACTTATCCTTATTAACCCTTTTGACAATTATATAATTTTTTTTTCTGAACAACGTTTTTTAAAGTCTGTAATTTGCTTTAGTTTTCTTTAACAGTATAAGGAACGCATGCTTAAAAATACCCGAAAATGTTATAATTTGTAGTATATAAATATTTCACAATTTTGATTTTAGTCATTTTACAATATAATATCCAAAATAATAATTCTAAAACTTCACATTTTGACCATATACGTATTCTAGTATAAGCTAAACAAATTCGATAAAATAATTTAACAACAAATACCTATTTTATCTAAAGAATAATTAGTAAAAAGTATTTTCGTGCAAAGTTTAGTATATTACAAAAAAAAAAAAATTGTTTTTACTATGAAAAATCGGGCATTTTTAGTTCTACAATGTGATATAGAGTACAAGCTCACTTAAATGGTGTAACACTAGAAAGGATCTTGCTCCCAAGACTAAGTAAACCAAAATAATCGCACTTTGTGAGGAAACAGGAAACTATAAATAAAATATCAAGATTGTATAAATACTGTTCTTTGTGATATTATATTGTTTAATAAGTCATAACAATTATGTTTGATTTAATTCATTGAAAATTTTTTGCGGCACACCTACACATTACCATGTGGCACACCCGTTTGGGAAACACTGATCTAGATGATTTACTAAAGGTGACACGAGACAATGCATTAATTAAATGTATTTATTTATTTTTTAAATAATATTAATATGATCAACTGTGATGATAGAGTTTAACATCGAAATCACGTTAATATAATAGGTAACGTATTACGCACGAATACGATATACTATTCGAAACGGCGGCGTAATAAACTCGCCGTATAAATTAATCTAGGTTTAATTGCAAAACGGTAATGGAAATCTCGTCGAGATAATATTATAATATTATATTACTGAATAATATGTTTCGATCGTGTGCGGCTAGGAGGGGGTGGGGGGGAATCGGGTGAACTACTTTGTACGTTACGTGTCTATGCATATGATATTATTATTATTATTATTATTATTATTATTGATTGATAATAGTAATAATAATAACAATAATAATAATATATTACGGTCGAAACATATCACTCGCGGACGTCCTGTGACCCGTTTAGTTGGAGATCGGTGTCAGTACAGAACATAATATTATTATTATTTCGCAGCAGATCGTCTCTTTCGCGCGTAATTTTTATTACATTAGCAGTTCGCGTTTTTCCCTGCGACGAAATAAATGAATAATAATAACGAATTTTCGATTCCTAACACGAGCAATGACGTTTATTTTTTATTTTTTACGAGAAATGTTTTGGCGCGAGAAAATTTTGAATACGTGAAAAAAAAAATGTTGGAAATTTTTACAACACTTTTTTTTCTCATTATTATTTTTTTTTACTTTTTTCGGTTAATTTCTCAGAAATATGAAACTGGCAGAGGAAAAATTCCCAAATTACACTAATAATAATAATTGTAAAACATGTTTACTTATCTTATTTTTTAGAATCGTTATTATTAATGCATTCTTGGAATAAATACTGAAAGAAATTTGAAAAAAAATATTGAATTCGGAATAATAAGAATAATTAGAATTATTCTAAATTTTTTTGAAATATTTTATTTTGGTTTGAAAATTTGTGGCGGCCACATAAAGAATACCTTCGAGGACCACGGGTTGAACACCAGTGCTCTAAATGGTACTTTTGAGAGGTCCTTTTTCGAAATCCTCACACAATTGATCTTTCAGCATTTTTTTTTTTAGAAAACTACTCAAAATTTGACAAAAATGTCTTCTTTTTTCAAAACGAAATGTTTGAAAATTTAGATACACAAAGACATTAACAGTATAATAAACGTTTCGTTGCGAGAAAATTTTAAAATCAGTAGATAACGCAATGTAAAACTGGCCCAGTAAATAATTTATAATTTTTTTTTGATTCGTATTTTTTGTAACAACGAGACAAACAGCACGAATTCGTTATTGATCATGGACCGTGATGATAACTCATAGTCCATGGTTTTGATCTTGTTCATATCACAAATTTTATGGCATAATCAAACATCAGACAGTAAAAACATTGCCCTCTCGTGCAATACACCCGACGACTATTCTCAGCTCTTATATTACGGTACCCTATAACGGTATCTCCGTGGTTATTTTATTGTACGTATCCGTGATCTCACTATCGATATCTTATCGTCGCGAGTGGCAGTAAAATAGGGGTTGAACGCTTGCGGTCTATCGGTTTATAGGTGACCTCTGCGACAGTGTCGAATACAAGGGGAGGTTAATAGGGGTGATTCCCCACCACCGTTTACAAAATAGCTTTTCTTGTCGTAAGAAATAACAAAAATATATAACCGTTATTTTCTTTTTGCTTGTTTTTGATTCTTAACAGTGGCAAATTAGTTCTTGTTTTTTTTTTTTTTTACACTTGTTGAAATAGTTTGGCTCTGAATGAGAAACATATTATACCCGACACCCAAAACGTAAATTTTATGTCACTTTTTTTTTTGATTTTGATTTTTTCGATATATTGGCAAACGCCAACGCACAAACAACTACGAATTGTATTATGTGAAGCGAACGAAAAAAATGGCTTTGGCGGTTCATGTCGGCCGTTCCGAATTAGCGAAAAACCGTTCCGAAACGTCGTCCGGCGAAATCTATTACGGGATTTACCGAAACAGTCACTGCCCCGCCCCTGATCCAGTAAGTCTCTCTTTCCGACATTCGATAAACTCTATATACGGACACGAATTTAACTCTTCACCATAAAACTATATCGTATATATTACATTTTATTATGTTCTGTCCACTGATTCGGATCATTTAAATCCCTCCATATTATATTCAACAAGTCATCAATTGCAATAAAGGATCTCGAGCGGGGGGGGGGGGTTATATATAATAATATAATAATATCATATATAGGGGTAAAAGGATTTGAAAATAAATAATACGCGCACGATTTTCCGGACAAAACGAGATCCCTCCTCAAAGGGACTTTTATATCGATATTTTCACTGAGCTTATACTGCATGCGTATACAACGTAAAAAATTTGGCAAAAAAATATTTTCCGAGAAACCGAAACGATAAAACGACTACCGAGTGGCGATTCGAAACCACAGGGTTTAAAATTGCAAACGTAATACGTGTTTCAAATTCAAACCCTATTAATTTTAACACAGATATAAAACATTGCTTGACAAATACTCAACTCGCGCAGGTCTTCTGTTATGAAATTAAATATTATAACATTGTAACAGTAATCCAATTTCGGTTGAGAGATTATAATCATAAATTTCTAAGCTCAAGTTCGTAAGTTTTAAGTTTCTTTTCTAAGTACTGTGTAAACGTAATATTATACTTTAAAGTTTATGTATTTCAATAGCCGTTAAATTTTAAGTGCTGTGTGATATTGTTTAAAGTTCATATCCTTCAATTAGCTAGTTTAATATTTTCATATTGCACAAATTATTAACCAATTCATATTGAAATTTATATGTTTTGTTTTAGATTAGACTCGTGCCCAGAATAATACTAGATATTAATATACAATGTCCCAGTAATAGTTGGCAAACACAATAACTTCTGTTCTAAAAGTTATTTTGAAACTTTTTTTTAAAACAAATATTACAACAGAATTGCGCAACAGCAATATGGTATAATTTTGTTTTTCATTTTTATACAACTCAAATTTTCAAATTCTGAATTTCGTACTACAGTTTTGGGAAAAATTCCAAACAGCCATTTTGTAAACTTGATTTTTGGAAAAATAATGGTGTTTAAATCTCTGATGACGACTAATCCGTTTTCTACGATTTTTTTAAGTTTGCGAATAATTTAATAATATTCGCAAAAAAAGAACGGTTATTTAGAATTTTTTCCAAGACTGTAGTGTGAAATTGAAAATTTAAAAATTTGGGTCCTAAAAAAAAAAAAATAAAATAATAAATAAATAAAAACACGTTATTGCTGTTGTTGTGCAATGCTATAGAAATATATATTTTTATTTTTTCAAAAAAAAGTTTTCATAAATTATTAACAGAACAAAAGTTTTTGTTCTTTTTGACAAATCGTACTTGGGCACACTGTAAACACACGTAACAGTAATAATATGTATGTAACGTGTACTGGGACATGCTCACGGGTCATAGTTTATATTACGGACACTAAATCAATAAACACGGGGAAGACGCGAGTTTGCCGCGGGGCATAATGTTATTATTTATACTAGGTATCAGACTTCGTGCGGGATTATAATATATCACGAGACGAAAAGCTGTGTAAATCTCTCGAACGCACCTAAAACGACAATAATAATAATAATAATATAGCCGGTACATTTTGTATGAAAGGATTTGTCGCGCAAAAGCGAAATTCAAATCAAATAGAGATATTTCCAACAATAATTTAGAACGACCGGTCCGGACTTTTCAAATACTATCAATTTTTAGATTCTGAAAGGAGCGAAGAAGCTAGTGTTTTTACACTGATGTTTATTTTTTTCGTTTATGTGTACACGTTTTCGTGTAGAAATACTTGTCCTTAAATTTCGACTTGTAAAATTATTAAACCCCGATTTGCCTCTGAATGATACTCTCGAGGAGACTTTTTTTCGAAATTCTCAATAGTTTTCTCAAAATTTGGAAAAGCTACACAAAGTTTGGCAAAAAAAGACCAGAAGTCCCTATATCTTTTCAATCCAAACTCTATGAAAATTTAAATACAGATGGACAATAATGTGAGAATTATTTCGGCGTTAGAAAATGTGAAAAAAAATGTTGGACATTTTTTCTCATATATTTTTATTTTTTTCAGTTAATAGTGAAATTCAAAACTGCTGAGAGAAAAATAAATATATTATATTTATTTTTTTTTTATCATAACATATTTTATAATTTTTAAGTAAAATCGTCTCGAGTAAACTGAAGCTACGGCGTCAGAGTTCTATTATTGAAGAAACGATTTGTCGTTTCTTTAAAATTCAACACACCCACAAGAGTATCTCACATGGGGAGCAAAGAATACCCAAGGTTTGAAATACGCCATTTTATTTGATTTCTTCGGTTCACTAATTATATGTGCAGGGAGATTCCCGATTTCTTCCAAGCGTAACAATTTTCCTCGAAACGTAGGCACGTGATTCGTTTCTAAAATAACTATTTATTATCAAATAAATAATTATTATTGCACTTTAGTATTAATAAGTGATTTAATAATAATGTATTTTCTTAATATTTTGTATTAGGTATACCGTTTAAATATTATAATGTATTGTACACATTTTATATATTATAATATTATTCAAAATATTTTATTTTATAATGTATATTATTAATTTTATGAAAGATTAAATATTGAACAAAAAATAATAACAGTTTTCGTGAAAATATCAATTTTATTAAACTAAATTTACCAATTTTTTCTTCCGTCCGGTAAACCAATTAAAAAATAAATAATAATTTTATAATATTACTATCCAAATATAGTATTGTAATTTGTATTAAACAATTCTAAATACAAAATTCTAAATAATTTATTCATATTTTACACTGTTGTATTAAATAACTCTATATGCAACTCAATTAATATCACTAATAATACGATTTCATACATGATACGTGTTATAACTATAAAAAATTTAATAGACTTATTAAATATTGCATTTAATATTTTATTATTATAGTAAAATAATAATAATAAGAATAATAATAATGGATTTTATTAAACGAATTCTTATTATATTTTCATCACACACTTTGGGAATCACTGGTCTATGTAACAATATATTATAATAATAATAATAATTTATCAGATGTTAATTCGAGGAGATAAAAATAATATTCTCTCATTAACGCGCGTGCACACACGCACACACACACGATTGGTACGTCGTCGTCGCCTCTGGGGGAATAACGTGCAAACGGTGAAAATCGCTCTGTTGACTCTTTAAACGACGACGCCAAAAACAATATAACGATCATTAACAACGGCTTGCCAAGAGTCATCACGTGAATAATTATAAAATTATTTTAACAGCACTAACGACGATAATATTCCATTGTCTCCCCCCCCCCCTGATGACGTGTCGCGAAAGATTTTGTGAATGTTTGCAAACAGATGACTTGAATTTTATCCAGATAAAGATCAAAATTAGATATAGATAAAGGATAATTTATTAAAATCAATATTATCTATTTAGAAGATAAAAGGTACAATGATATTTATTTGGATAAAAAAAGAGAGAAAAACTATTTTGAATTTATTTTCGTTAACTATATACAGTGTAACGTAATACGATAAAAACGTTATTATTATATTTTTTTTTTACTGTTTCATGTCATTTAATAAAATGAATAATATTTAATGTTTAGTTTCACTAATATAAAACTCCAAACTACTTAACCTTTCTAACTTTTACGACTATACAAAAAATTGAGTATTGCGTTTCGAAAAAGTCGACATTCACAATTCACACACTGTGGTTATTCTTCACTCTTACGGTGAGATCTGACGGTCGTGTCACATTTTCAAAGACTGATAAATAATTTCTTCAATAAAACGTATCTGAGCGGACCTTCAGTTTAACAATTACCATTTTACTTAAAAATTATAAATTTTTATTTCAAAATATTTTTTCACAGCCAATTGTATATATCACGATTAACTGGGAAAAAAGTGTTAGCAAAATTACAAAATTCTTTTTTTACATATTAAAATTTAGATTGAAAAGAAAAGTTTTAAAAGCATTTTTGTCAATTTTCGGATAGTTTTTCTAAATTTTGAAAAATTACCTCATTATAATATCATCTAGTGCCGAATCGTGGTCCAAAAAGTTAGAACATATTTTCAATTCGGGCTTTTATGGTTTTAGAGAACTAAATAGTAGGGTAAAACAATGTAAATTAATTTGGATATTTTTTGGTTTCTCGGTAGAATATAGAAAAATTAGTCACTGGCCTTTTTTTAGATTCTAAGTGGAGCGAAGAAGTTAGAGTATTTTTACAACGATGATTTCTTTATTATTATTATTATGTGTACACGTCCAAAAGTGGCAATTGGCAATTAAAAAACAGAATTTGCTTTTTCGTGGTACTTTTGGGAGACAATTTTTTGAAATTTTCAATAGATTTTCCAAAACTTAGTGAAAACTGCTTAAAAACAACTTAATCTAGGCATTTACCAGTCATCTAAACGCGGCACAGACGCACGACTCTTTTGTGTCAATTTACCGAGAAACACGAGGTTTTCGCAAAGGGTCAGTGACTTGCACGGGATCTCCGAAATTCGAATTCGCAAAACGAGAACGTAAATCATAATAACATAACAGTATATTATTGTCGTTCAGCCGTCCACTCGACGGTAATTTATTTATGTACTACGTATAATATTATATTTTGTATTATTATTATCGTTACGCTGTGGAGCGGGGAAATAAACGAAATAAATAACAGGGATGTAACAATAGAGAACGATATCAGACGAGGAGAAAAATAAATGATAATAATAATTATTAATATTACGAGTAAGTGCATTTATTTGAAAATGGCAAAAATTAAAATACAGGATGCCCCAGTACGATTTGACGATTTCAATAACTTTTGTTCTACTGATAATTTTGAACAATTTTTTTTTTTTTTTTTGAAAATCACTCTACAACATTGAGCTACAGCAATAACGTTTAATTTTTTTTTTTCGAAATTTCACTCTAGAGTTTTAGAAAAAATTAAAAATATCCCTTTTGCAATCCTGATTTTTAGGGAAAATATCGGTGCTTATAATGCTCTAATAAAGGCTAATCCATCTGTTCGTTTTCTACGATTTTTTAAAATTCGCGAATAATTTAATAATACTCGTAGAGAATAGACGGATTAACCCTAATTATAGATTAAAGCGCTGGTATTTATTATAAAATTGATGTTTACAAAATGGCTGTTTGAAATTGTTTCTAAAACTTAAATGTAAAATTCCAAATTTGAAAATTTTGGTCCTGTAAAAAAAAAAAATAATAATAATATTATACATCATTGTTGTAGTGCAATGCTGTAAAATATTTATTATTGTTATTTATTTATTTATTTAAGTTTTAAACGGGCCAGGCCCAATCACGTACATTTTAATAATAACAATCGTTCGTTACAGTAATATATCTACAGGAAAAATAAAATAAAATAAAATAAAATATACAATTAATAAAATACTCATATCTATGCATTAACAAGTATGAAATTACAACACAATTATTTAAATGAGTCGAATTTCGGTGATATAAACAGATCGATTTTTAATTCATTTATAATTTTCATAATTCTATTGCTTGCCATAGCTGGTTACTTCCGTGCTAATATAAAATGTATTTTTAGACTGGGTGTTACGATATTAGGGATATGGAGGGAGAAACGACTTGAGAACTCGGGACACTCAATGTTTCCTGCAAAGAGCTTATATTGTGTGGAGTATAAATCTAACCGCAACTGACGTTATTATTTTTGTTTTTAAGTAAAAAACGATAAAAATAGAACAAAAAATTAATAGCATTTGTCGAATCGTACACGGATACCCTGCGTGCACCCTGCTGGTTCGAAGCTGTTTCGCGGGATATGCGAAAAAACAATAGTTCGTATGAATGAATATAAATATATGTAAATACGACAGGCATCGCTTCGAGGAACAATAGGAGAGTAGTGCTGCTGTTCACTTGCAGTACACGCGCAACAGCACAAACCAGTGCACGTCCGTTCCCCGGAGACCTAAATAATATAATAAGAATATAATATTTTATCGTTGAACGCGCGGTGGCGGATGTGTGTGTCGTCCTCGCGAACAACATCACACGACGTTACGTTTGTCTCGTCGTCCCGTTCGTTTTCTAGAGCTCGTTGTATAATAATTTATTACGGGCGAAAAGAATATAATGTAATAATAATAGTAATAATAATAACGTCGTCGTCATGCGATAAACGATCTCGTTTTGAAACTTTTTACGATAATATCATACTATAAGGATGGCTGGAAAAGTTCGTGCGTATTTTTAACTCGGTGAAATTAACCGTGCGAAGCTAACAAGTCAACAAGTTAATTGATTTTTTTAGTTAATTCAGTTAAATTAAAAATAATAATAATAATAATAAGTTATTAACTTAATCGTTTATTTATTTTTACGTTCCTGTGTTCCTAGGTTTCAAATCATGTTTTTTTAGATTCTGAACGAAGTGTTTTTACAATGATGTATTTTTTTATTTTTTTTTCCTGTGTACAACTTTTCGTATGGAAATACTTGTCCAAAAGTTTCGATCAATAACTTTTTAAAACCCGATTCGCCTCTAGATTGTACTTTAAAGAGGTCATTTTTTTAATTTCTCAATTCTTCAATGTTTTTTTTTTTGGAAAAAACTACCAAAAATTTGACAAAAACGACTCGGAAACCATAATTTTTTGATTCAATCTTTATGAAAATTCAAAT
>JAIPRM010006724.1:0-18203 GCA_025469315.1 Stegophylla sp. TES_Ste_2020 | reverse complement strand
CAGATAAGCTTATTACACACAAACGTAATTAATACAATAATACACGTTGTAATAAACGCAATACTAAATAAAATAATTTCGGGAGGGGTTATAACCCCTTAACCCCCCCTCTGGGTGCGCCACTGGTACCCATTAAGCTGTTATATGGTTATATATCTATGTAATTATCATAAATTATTATCACAAACGGTCATCGAAATTTTTTATAATAAAATATCAAAATTATTTCTGAAATTGAGCTGTACAATATTTTTGAAAACGAAATGTAATGAGCTTCAAACATTAAACTGAAGCTTAAAGTGCAATGAGTTCAGTAATGTACATGGTAATAATAAATGTATGAAACATTTTGCTATAGGTTATTTTTTTTTTAAATATCTTTATTATATAGCATTACAAATATATTTGAATTTAAAAAATGACATTGGATCACATCATATTTTGAGTTGAAAAAAAATTACAATGAATGAAAAAAAATGTTCTTTTAGGTCTTTCTTTTCTTATCTGTCAGAAAGATTCTGTTTTTGTTTCACTCCCCGTCTATGCCTTTGTAAAACTTTTGTAGTCAGACAGATCGAACAGAAGTAGACAATTTTTTATAATTTCCATCATCACTTTAATTAAATTAGAATCGGATTTTATCGTAATAGAGTTTCAATAATACACGTAGGAGCTGTTTATGTTATAGTTTTGTAATGTGAAATCCAAATTATATAAGTATTAATATTACTGCGATCACTTAATGGTATTCAGGTAGAGAGATGTGTTTTGGATCACTGAAAAATGCTATTAAATTAAATTTTCATGTATCGTATAATGTATTACGTTTTAATTTTTATTTTACGATTAGCTCATATCATGTATATATTTTAATTTGAGTAAGCGTACTTAAATATTTTTTAATTCGCAATTTTTAAAAAGTATATGATTTCTTTTTCAATGAAATTGATTATGGAATTTTACAAGACTTATTTCACGAAGGTTTAAAAAGAATGAGTTTCATAAAATTTTAGAACTCTAAAAAGGATTAAATATCAAAAGCCCTCTCACAAACTTCGTTGGTTATAAAAATTTCTTCACTAGTCTGTCATTGCCTATACTGGGAGAAATGTTAAATTCTCTTCGTTATGGAAGACTAAAATATTACTGAAATTGATACTCTAAGAAGTCGTTTTTTCAATAAAAATTTTTAAAATAATTTCATTGTTGTCCAAAATTTAATGTTTACTATTGATAAGGGTCCGACCGAATATACATTTTTTTTTTACGAAACAATAGAATTTTTCAAAAAAAAATTCTATTGATTTTCAATACAATTGAGTATTGGTGAATAGAAGTGAGTTTATATGAAATGTTTTATTGCGTTTTTATGGCGTCTTGAAGTTTATGATGTCTTTCACCAGTCATCTAGTATCGTGATTCCGGGGAACGGGTGGGAGGAGGGAGTAATAGGGTATAGAACAGTCTAAACGTTGAATTATTGTTTCTAATGTAAATGGAAAAATTTGTCTGCCATTTATAATTTATATTATGTGCCTTGTGCTTTGTCAATGTTTGTAAAATTACTGATAACATTTAAATATATATATATATTTGAGGTTTAAGCAATTTCCACTGCGGCGATAACTTATTAATTTAATTTATAGTAATAATTTGTGCCTTAATTGTAAAAATACGGTAAAATGTATCAATTGAATGAACAATAAAATTGACACGTTCAATTTATTTTCATTCGAAAACTTTTATCGATTATATAAGTTGAATATGTTATTCTACAAGGTTTTTGCATTCTCTAATTAACTAAACTAATAATACGATGTTTTTCGTTACCCTGCTCGGAGCAAAAACGTTTTCCGAATTTATCAAATTATGACGTCATTGCTTTCATATCGAAAGCAATATCTTAAACCAGATGAGAAATTAAACATTAAAGTTCAAATCGCTATACACTCATCGGCCATAATCGATTTCTTGTCCTCGCAATACAAAAGAGCCCATCCGAGTTTTCATTTAAAATTTTCTATGTTTGCATTATTGTTATCAACTATCTACAATTTAAAAAACGTTTAAATTTTATCGTTGATCCACAAAATATCTAACTAACCTCTGCCCATAGATAATAAATTAATCATCAATTATCAATAGTGTAGATAATCACTACCAGTAACAAGAAGTAATAATTAACTCGAACTTGTTGTTACGTGATACCACAAATCCTTATTCGTTATAAGTAGAGGTAGGATGTTGATGATCTAAAAAAAAAAGATCCAAGGAAAAAAAATTCTAAAAAAACTCCATAATTACCAAAAATATTGTTCATAAATAAATAATAATACTCTAATATCAGTAAATATTACTGATATTAGAGTAATTGAAATATAAATAGTAAATAATCATATATATTTAAATTAAGAAATAAAAATGAAATCATTATATCAGAAATATATAGGATTAATTAAAAATTATCGAGTTTTTTTATTTGATACAATTTATAAATTTAACATTCCATAAGCGTGAATGAATATCGTTGTAGGTCTAATGTAAAATCACTTATACTGTGACATGAAAGACATTGATATTTATTCACAACAAAAACCCACCAATAACAAAGATATAATAATTATTTTAAAAAAATGACCTGCAATATGAAAAAGCCGTATCTACTTCGCATCATTTTATTTCAGTTAAGAAAATTTTATTTAGAAATTACCGAATTTATTAATATTAAAAAAAATATATTTCGTAAACACCCAGTTTTATATCTTACTATTAACTGTAAACAGGGAAAAATGAGAAAGAAGTGTTTCAATTTTTTTTCACATTTTGAAAATTTTCTTGCACCAAAATATTTCTCATATTATTGTATTTCCATAAAGTTTGGATGAAACAAATAATTTTTAAGACCTTTTTTTCAAATTTTGGGTGAGTTTTCCCAAATTTCGAGAAAACTAATGAAAATTTCAAAAATTGTCAGCTCAATAGTACCATATAGAGGAAAATTGTGATCCAAAAAGTTGCTGGTCGAAACTTTTGGTCAAGTATTTTAAGTATTTATGTATGGAAGTCTTTACAGAAAAAATAAATAAAATTAAATATCATTTCAAAAATTCTGGGTTTTTCGCTCCACTCAGAATTTAATAAAAATACCGTAAAAAATATAAAAAAAGGCCTTTAAAAAAGACATGAAATACATTTATTGTTTTACCTAAAACGTGAGCAATTGGAAAAAAAAAATATAATTTAATTCCTGAACCGCGGATACACGAAACGAGTTTTTAACTGAGATAGCTAGCGTTGTATAGGACTGAAGGAAAAAAACTCAAAAGTCTTCAATATCCCATCCTCAATTATAATTAGATATTATTTACATCAATTGGCATTGCCTAAATAACGACGAGTGATTTGATCGCGCAATATTTGTAATTTATATTGTACATTTGGGAAAAATGAGCTTGCTGGAGGGGAAACTGCCCATCTTGCCCCTACGACCATTAATACCGGGATGCAAAAATATACGTCTTAACGATATTGCGATCATACTGATGGTATATTTTTTCATCGCTTGATCTCTCCACGTCCCTGCGCGCCACAAAATCACCGCAATCGCCCTGTATATTATGTAGTGAATATGCGCACAAGCAAAGTCGTCGTCGTCGTCGTCGTCGTCAAACCGCCACACAGGAGACCGTAGTGTGTGCGACGATGAGGACGGACGGACAGATGGATAGACGAACGTATTATAGAAAGACATCGGCGCAACAGCAGCAACGGCAACGACAGAGGCACACATATGCACGAAGAGTGCGAGAGTCAGAGAGAGAGAGAAAATAAGCATAACAGCCAGTTAAATAATTAATTGCCAGGACCGGTTCGACGATGTTTGGTCGTCGTACCTAGCAACATAAAAAAAAAAAAAAAAAACGGCCATTTACGATTAAATTGTTAGGATTTTATACTAAAACATTTACATCACATATATTATAAATTATATATGTATAATATACGTGTACGCGCGTGTGTATAATATGCATACCTATATGGTGGTGGTGCGTCGACGACGACCATCCTAGAGAGTGGGTAGAGCGAACACACACACACACACATATATATATATACGAACATAATACTATACCGTGTAAAACGGTACGTGTGTGTGTGTTTGTGCCTACATGGAGCCTATATATACGTTTGTGTGTGCGCGTGTAAACGAAATATACATTCCTATTAAACGCGCGTATGGGGTCATTTCTCTCTGCACCGCGTCGCCGCCACCACAGCCGCCGCCGCTGACGATCGACGACGACGTCTTTCTCTCATTTCTCCATAGCATAATATATATTATATTATACACACGTACATTATACACATACATAATATGCGGTGTATGCAACCAATACTGGACGGCGACGACGTACTCTCGACGTATTTAATAATAATATTATAATACCTCTCTTCCATTTACTGGTTTTTGTTCGACTCGGAAAACACACACACACACACACAAATTCCTCCTCTTATATTCATATGATATTACACATAATAATATTATATATGAATATTTAATTAACATTGTCCGGATTGTGCGTATGCCTAATATAATATCGTGTGCCGCCGACGTACGTCTTTTTAAAATAATAATATATTATTGTGTGCACGGCCTGTGTGATACACTAGGTATGTGCCGGTGTCGTAATACCGTGTATGTATATGGTATACACGAGTAATGTATAATGGCGTGTACAACACTTGGCACGAGGTGTGTTATACGGTTGTGTGACGGATACGAGAAAAAAATTACTTTGCTTCGCGTATTAGCGTTTAAAATAATAATAAAATTGTATCATATAAAAAGAAAGAAAAATAATGTCATTTTTGAGAAAAAAAATGGCTTTAACTCAAAGGTTCCCAAACGTTTATTCCCCTTATACCACGTGTCGACATTTTTTTTCACCAACCGACGTGTTTTTGACAGTTGACATGGCTGCAAGGGCGTATTTGAGGGAAAGGCGAATGGGCGATCGTCCCTACCCTTTAATTTTATATATATATATATATTTTTTTTTTTTGATTTTGAGAAGAAAGAAGAAGCTAATGTTTCGACAATGATAATTTTTTCTTTTTATGAAATTACTTTTTATACATAAAATATTCGTCCAAAACGTTCATATGATAATTTTTTTGATCAAAAATCGTATCCTGGTGGTACTTTTTCCAAATTTTCAATTAATTTTATAAAAACAAAATAAATTGCTAAAAATTCAATAAAAACGGCAAAATTTGCATAAACGAGATTTTCGTGTCATACAAATTCTAATTTTAAACAGTTTAAAAACAAGGTGAGTGAAGTTATGCTAAATTTTCAACTAATAATAACGAGAATTCTAAATTTTATGTGATAAAATATTACAAAATGCAAGGTAATTTCAAAATTCTATATTTATTCAAAAAGTGATCAAATTACATACATTTCTGTATCACACTACATACCTATTGTTATAAATGGATGAAAATTTCAAGTTCCTAATATTCAGGGTTACAACTAAATTACTAAAATTGGTTTCATGAAAATATCGTTTACGACGCATTAGAACGTTTTTATTAAATTTTTTAGCATTTTTTTCTTGTTCTTGGATAAAGTATGGAGAATTTTGAAAAACAACCTGAACTTACTATAGGCATACAATTTCTAACCTAAGGACTTACTTTATGAAAACTGTTTTAATAAAAAAACATGTGTTTCTATACAAAAATGTGAAATAATGAATAGATATCATAGGAAAGGCATTAAAATTCTTTTAGAATCTAAAATATTTAAATATCGCACCCTCCTGAAAATAGAGCAGGGACGCCTTCGTGACACACTTCAATTTTGTTTTTAATGTGCATATTTTCATGCAGACCAAAATGTTCACTGCTCAATCGTTTACAAATCTTAAAATATTTTATACTTACATATTTGTCTGAATACGATTACACCTTACAACATTACAAAATAAATAGGTAATTAACTATAGTAATTATTTATAATAATTATAATTACATACTAATATGTATAATAAGACTTAAAATAATATATTTTTTTGGAAAATGTTGTCTTAAAATAATTATGGTTAAATAAATAATGTATCTAAGTACAGAATAAGAACTTATTTGGGGTGAGAGACTTACTTTTAAATAATAAAAAGGGAAATCGCACTGACTGAAATATAATATTCGACTTTGTTTTTTTAAACTGTATATAATATTTATAAGATATGAATATAACCATAGACACGATTTTAATTAAAAAAATAAACAAATTATTTTCTATTTTTTAATACAGAATGAGATTAGTAGGCCATTACCCATTATGGAGGCCAATAAATTTAAGTAGTGAATAAAATTATTACAGTACGAAATTTTAACTGCGCAAATATACATAAATACCTCGCGTAATTCAAATGACATCATTGCTGTGTATAGAGTTGGCCGTGGAGTAAAATTCAATTTTAATTATTTATTTATACATAAGACAGAAAATGTAAAAGAAATATATTATGAAATAAATATATAAAAATCAATAATTTTAATAGAATGGATAAGATTGATGTTTTGATAAAATTTGTTCAATACTCGGCTTCATATTAGTCAGATTTAACCCTTAGTATCCTCCACCAATGATTTTCAATACATGCATTTTTATGGAAAGAAAATTAGAGATCGTGCTAAATCCCCTTTCCACAAGGTGTGATAATGGAAATGATAACGTTGACTCAAAAGTCTTTATCGACATTTATTTGCCATTTGAATCGTACAGCGGATATGCACGTTTTTGACTACTGCTAATAACTCTGGTGTATTCTAATTCACATCTACCCTTTGTAGGTCAGGATCAACCCTTAAGCAACGATATAGACACTTTGGAAACCACTGGTTTAAATTTCACACTGCTACTACTACGGATGCACATAATACGTGACCAGTACAACTGTAGTGAGCTACTGTGCAAGTTTATACACATCATGTGCATTATATTGTTTAAAAAATGCGATGAATGTTTTCATTAATTTATGAAAAAACAGAGAAATATTATTTTTTAGGCTTCTACGTTTTGACTAATAACACGTGCAAAAGCTCATTCTCATATTGAAGATTAGAAATTGTCGTGAAACAACGGCATTTGAAATAAATTACCTATTATACTCGCATTTTTTTTATATTCGGAGTACGGTGGTAGTTATTCTTTTTATGTGTTACGCAATCTATCCCACTTAATCCAACCACATATACAACACCACACCTCCCAGTTTTCAGACGAGAAATGTGTCTAAATGTCTAGGGGAAGTTTCAAACATTATCCAATAATAAAAAATTAAATAAGTGCCAAGTAAAATTATGCACATTACAATTATTGATAAAACGTATTTTATTACTAAACATGTGTATTTAATGAGTATAAATACCATAAGTTATTCAAATTAATTAACTTCTATATGCTGTAATCGACGGTTTTTTTGGAAAATCATTAATATCTTCAAAAACACCAAAAAAGAGTAATGTTATACAAAACTGGAATTGAAAAATAAAATATTATCTCAACTCAACAGTGTAAACAGAATATGCTTAAAAGTGAAATATCAGCAATGAAAATATTATACGACAATCAAAAATTCAACCAAGAAAACATGGTTTAATTTCATACTCCAACTTTTTATTTTATAATTCAAAACGAATTGGTTGTACATCACATATCATTTTTTTTTTTTCAGATAACGAATTAAATTCAACGTAATTAACTTAATAATCATTTACTGTTATTATGTGCCATGTGTACAGTGTACACCAGTGTTTCCCAAAGTGAGCGATATCGCCCCCTTGTGGGCGCTAGAACTACCCAAGGGGGGCGATTGAGGGGCATAAAAAAGTCAACATTGACTGTTTCAATGTGAATTTTCATTCTCCAGCCTCATCATCGTAATGTTGTACGAATTAATAAATATGTGTGTAATTAAATTAATTGTCATTATATACTTATAAATAAGTATTTAAGTACTCATATATATATATATATATAATTCATTCTTAATAATAAATAAATATTTTAAATGATTTATTAATTTTTATTTGACCGGCATTATCGTATCGATGCTGATAGGTTTATTTGGCCTCAAAAGTATATAGATCAGAAAAAGTAATTAAAAAGAAATAATATTACAATTAATTTGAGAGGGACGGTGGGAGATTTTCTAACGTAAAATGAGGCGTTGCGTGAAAAAAGTTTGGAATACACTGGTGTACACTATACATATTCTTAATTAATTTATACTTTATGTTTACTCAACGATCAGTGGATCATTGATTGATGAAAACATGGTTTCCTTTTCCTTTTTCCGGGTTCTAAAATATTACATAAATGTCGAGTGAAAATCATAAAAATCAGTAACGTAGGGACCGTCCCCCCTAAGGGTACTATTTTTGAGAGGGTTAAAAAAAAGGTAATTTCTTCCTAAAAGGGGGTGATTTTGCTACTTCCAAAAATATTTTGTATCTATGGCCACGTAGTTGCGCATAAAAAATATGTTGTGTATACGTATAATAATATGTATTATTTAATTTACGGTCAAAGTGAAAATATCTGTCCAACTTTTTAATATCAAAAAGTATCAATAAAATTGATAAACTGCACGTTATAAATTTACAATACATACATTTTTCCGCTCAAAATATCTTGTGAATAATGTTGAATAAATATATATACAACAATGTACATCATGGTACACTTATAAAAATACTAATGAAGTCATGAAGTTAATTTATTAATTCGAAAAAACGAAATAGAATCAACCCATAGAACGCATTACGACCACAGAGTTTTTTTTCTCTATTAATAAATAAGTCACATAAAGATGTGCAGCAGCTGCTGTTTGATCCATTGTCTTCTTTGTTTTGAACTTACAAAAAGAGCATGACATATGTCGTACCACGGGTATTCTTCACTTCTTGGCCAATAGAATACACGTGGTGAACGTGTTGTATTTTGAACGGACAATAAATCATTTTTTTATTAGATAAAACGAATCCGAGAAAATCATTGGTATGTGACTAAATTATTTTCACTTAACAATATACCATTAATAATTCTAATTAGAAAAAACTCATCTAATCTTATTAAACCGTTAATAATACAAATTAGTTATTAAGCGCATTCATATAATATAAATGGCGATTGTCTGAGTTGTAGTTTATAATTCGATAATTACGAATATCATGCAATAAAAACAAGTTTTGCACTCAGTCTAAAATTCGTTACTATTTGAGTATTAGTGAAAATTAAAGTGGGAAAAATAATGCAATTAGCTACATTAGAAATAATGGAATAATTATGTAGGTTTAATTATTCGTGAAAGTTATAAATTTTTTCGTATTTTGATATTTAAAGCTTTATAATAAGATTATGTGATAACGACCAGTTTCATACAAATTCTAACTTTAAACGATAAAAAAAAATTATTTAATGACATTTTTTAGGCCTTATATACAAATACAGGAGTCAGGTCTTATTTAATTTTTAGTTTATAATGTCGAGAATTTAACACTTTACTGGGGGAAAAAACGAGATACTTCCGAAATTCTTCATTTATTCCAAAATAAGTCAAATATTTTTTCAGTCTGTACATATTACACTATTGTTGATAATAGGTGAAAATTTTAAGTTTTTAGTACGATTACTTTTGTGTAACGAGTAATAAAATTAAATGACTAAAATCGATTTCATGAAAGTCTAGTTTATGACATATTTTACTGTTTTTACTCAAATTTGAAGCAGTTTTTTCTTGTTTTCGGTAAAAAAGTTAAAATTTTCTAAAAATGACTTCTTTAAGTGCCATCAAAAGTCAAATTCTGATGACAATATTTTGCTGGTTAAAATTTGTTGATAAGTTTTACTACACGAAAAAGTGTTTCTAGAAAAAAAATAATAACTTTGATAAAAGTAAACATCACTGTAAGACTTAAATCTCGTCAGATTCTTAAATAAACCATTTTGTAAAAGCGCTAGCTCTAAGAGTTCCAGCAGATTTGAAAACTATGCCTAAAAAATACCTCATAAGCTAATCTGCATTGTCACATTTTATGAACGTCAAACATTCGCCGAAATCAAAACATAGAAAAGACGGTTCATGTTTTATTTATAGACATTTTAGTTTTTAATTCATACGACAAATTTATATATCATTTTTACTAACGACATTTTATAATAGTCAACCAACAGTGTGTTATTATATTCATAATTGAAATATATTTTATATTTGCATAAAAATATTTTGCTAAACGTGGTCTCCCTAGTCCGTGTTCTAAAATGACATATACTAACCAAAATAATTTGAAATGTAGGATTTGCCGGTGAAACTCGGTTATTTGGTAAATTAAGGTAGTTTTTGGTTATTTTCTATGAATTTTCCAATTAAGTACGATTTACATTTTATTTCTTACCTATTCCAAACTTATACTAAAAAAGATTTTAATTTTTACAATGTGTTCCTAGAACTGTTTATTGAAAAAAAAAAAAAAAAACATATCATATATTTTATAATAATAATATGTATTTGTCTAGAAAATTGTATCAACACAAATGATATATTGCTTTGAGCGAATGATTTCATTTGAAAGTGCCTGCTAAAAACGTATAGTAATTTTAATATTATGTACATAATTTTTTTCTTCAAATTGTCGTGTCAATATTGTAAAATAAATAACAATTAACTACAAAAAGTCACAAAATTAACTAACTGTTCTTTTAGAAATAAACCAAATCGAATTTCCCTATGAATACGATTATATATTTGTTTTATTTATTAATAAAGAAGTCGTATAACGATAGAATTTAGCAGCTGCAGTTTGATTTATTGTCTTCTTTGTTTTAAACTTAAAAATCTGTACACCAGCAGTAAATTGTTTATCTTTTTTCTACAATCTTAAGTCTAGTATATCAATTGTCTTTCATTATTCATTCGATTGAAAACTGGTAGGAAAAAAAACCAGAGCCGAACCACAAATGTTTGATATTTGCCGAACATTCATACGTGTATTATAATAGGGTTAATAATATATGTGTAGGCAGTAAAATATGTTAAATTGTATGAATGGATTTATTATGATATAATATTTACTACGTATAATAGATAAAATGTGTGCTATAATATAATACCATAATAGTAATTTAGTTTACAATAATTTAATATTTGAATATTATTTTGTCTCATTTTTCAATGTAACTAATTTCAATAATTATTTGCATCTCTATTTTTCTAGAAACCAGAAAAATAAATAAAAACCATGAAATAAATGTTAAATAAAATATTAAAAAAGCGTGATTTTCAAAAAAAGAGTCTTTAAAATAGCTCAGTATTTTCAAAGTTATCGAAAGCAATAAACTCCTTTTTTAATTGGTTTTACCAAAACATTAAACCCAATTATTGTAATAAAAAAGATTTGTAACCTTTGTCCCTATGAATCTAATAAAAAATAAATAAATAAATAAAAATAAAATAGAATTTGATTGTCTTCTGGCGATGGTCGAATACTGAATCCTCATGGATATAATTATATGTGAGTGTGTGCGCTCGCGCGTGCGTGAAACTGGTATTACAAATTATTTTGTTCGTAGAGGTATTTACCATAAGCTGTATGTATATATTATAAAAGTTTTTGTTGCCATGTGTAAAAGGAAAGGGACAAATTTTCACTTATACTTTTTTTTTTTTTTTTATTGCGAATGAATAAACAAAAATAACATCAAAGTAAATTATGCAGTAAACTGATTTATAAATAATATAATTTATTGTAATAATTAAATACGAATTAGTAATTAGGCCATAGTTTTACTTTTGACATTGTACAATATCTACTGGCTCAAGTAATCGGCAAAATTAAACAGATATCACGGACGGAGGTATTCTTCGTAACATGGCCTGCGGAAAAATAATATACAGCCAAGCTTAATTTAATAACATTATTTTAATAACTGATTATTCGTCAGTTTCTCGCACCAATCACTTTTTCCGTAATTGAGTTTCTTTTAATAACCGACAAGTTATCTTAACCATTCTACATAATTTCTTTTCTAACGGCACCTCTGTTTTGAAATTAATTACTGAAATATTCAACTGTAGACTAGTCAATATTCTTGGTAATTAGTGATATTGGCCGGTATTAGATTTTTCGTTAAAACTAAAAACCGATTTTTTTCAAGGATAACAAAAAGTAATTTAATTCGTTTCTATACTGTATTAACTACTAAATATTATTAATATTATTATCATATTTGTTTTATCACTAGATTCAAATGTTTTAATTACCTGTACTTGGTGCAGTACTGCACTTCATTAGGATCTTAAATTTAAAAAAATTTTCCTAATTCATTTCAAAATATATTGTAATTTTTATTGATCAATAAAATTATTTTATAAAATTAAGGTCAAGATAAGAAACTTAGTGCTTTTGATATTCACATCGTTATACGATGTATCTGACATTTTAATTTGATATGGATCAAGAAGAATATTGGTTTATGCATTTAAAAAAACAAAATATGGGTTCACGTATTGGTCATGTATCGGAATAATAAATCGGTATACCGATAGTGTAGGAAATTTTTTTTATCGACTGATTACTAATGTGAATACAATATTGTAAAATAATGGTATGAGTTATATGTAATTTAACAATTGTATTTAATTAATAATCATCACTACAAATATGCAGACTTGAGCGAACTAAGTTTGAAACTATTTATACTTACTCATATGTCTGTTGCGTTCATTTTACTGTTAATTACGGCACACACAAATTATACTTGTATGTTATTCCAAACTCAACTACATCAAAATTACACAGCTAAAATACACACTAAACGTATGAGTTTATATTATTATCATTAGTAAACAGATGATGGTCAAAACTAGGGCTTGAAATTAACAAAATTTGCACATAAAAATTCAAAATGTGCATACATAAACGTATGCAAAATATGAATTTTGTTTCTTCGTTTTTGAATTCGTTATTACTATGTTAAATTGAACATTAATTTTAAATGAAGGAAATATAGTAAATCATGCGATTCCTATGTCTTCCGAATCTTTTGACGTCAAAGCGTTAATATATGATTAAGCTATAATACCAAAACGTAACTAACATTTGTATTTAACACACGTTTTGGCCATCTTTAAATTGATAATAATCGTGTCTGTGATCATAAGAGTAATTAGAGTAAAATGTCTAGAGAAGGAGCAGAGGAGCTAATTTTTCTCTAAAACTTTATACCCCACCTAAACAAAATTTGAAAATTATTTTTAAATTTATGGACGACTTGGGACGACTCCAGGAGCATTATTTTCTCCTTGCGTGGAATTTGGTTACGTTAAATTTTAAAGGAACGATAAATTATTTTTATAATTCTATAATAAAACGATTTTGAGTGGAGATCCAATTAAATTCAAGACAATTTTACTTAAAAATTATATAGTTTATTATTATTACAAAAAAAGCTAACCCCACGGATTTATAATAATAAAGAGCCTAATTTTGCATTCAAAAGTACCTCAATGGCATAGATTTACTAAAATCAATACAAAATTCAAATATACAAAAATTAGGTACATTTAATTCAATTAATTTTCTATGTTATAATCAATGTTAAAATAAGAACAATTTAAAATAAAAAAAGTAAGATAAATCAAAATATTGTTTAAATTAAACTGTAATATACAATATTGTCGAAGTTGAATATTATATTGAAAATTAGTGGTAAAATACTATATTGGTATACAAAAACGACTTTTTTTAAAAAAAAAATATTTGATTTTAGTAATTTTGTTAGAAAATAAAAGCGAATACTGACATAACAAGACGCATAGTCTTCTTTTCAATTTTTGATTACATTTTAGCTGTACTGATTGAGTTCCTTATTTAATTTCCCACATATTCGTGATATACGTCGAAAATCTGTGTGCGATAATGGGGTATCAAATATTTGAAAATCTATGTGCGGTTTTGTGCCGTGAAATTTTTTAGGCATTTATGTGATAATTAGCGACGTCAATTCCCGTGAATGTTAAGAAAATAACAATTCCAAATTCGATTATCTTTATAATTAGGGCCAGGATTTAAATGCACTAAGAACTATCGAAAAATGCTCTAAAAAATAGCCAAAAATGTCTTTAAAAAAAATGCATTTTACCATGAAAATACTCTCAAAAAGGTGCTTTGTGTTTTTATATTTTAATTTGTTTTCTTATTTTCCATCTGCCGAATCTAGGCATCCATAAGTAAAGATAAAATGTAAACATTACCGCAATTATAGAAAGATTTCTAAATATTTTTAAGGAAAAACCCAAAAAACATGTATAATATTTTGAATTAGTTAAATTTAAATCATTGATTCGTTTTATGTACAGATACTATACATTATAAAAATTGTAAGTATATTGTTGAAATATGTCTTTAAATGAATAAAATGACCGAAAAATGCTAAAATATGCTCTAAAAATAAAAACATCGAAAAATGCAAAATAAAAGTTTCACTTTTGAGTTTTCTGTTACATGAAACAAATTATGTACTTGGAAAGCATTGCCTAAGATCTCCAAAATAAATATGCATTTTGTATTGGAATCCGGGCCCTATTCATAATTATCTCAAGACATAATATTGCAACAGATAAATCCTCATGAGACACCCTGTACATCGTACGTACATAAAAAAATACTTAGAGCTAAATTTTTTATGACTAAATTAATTTTCTTATGGCACATTTGTCGGTGGTGTGAGAATAGAGAATCCGATGATTTTCAGAAACGAATATTTATTAGTTTTCGCATATAAATCGGCCTGCGGTGTTGAAACATTTGCTCGAGGGTTTTGTCCTCACATATGGGGTACATGTCACACACATACTATGACCGAAACGCCCTCAAGAAGAGATGTGTATCGTTTTCCGTTTGAAATATAACACCGTAAAAGTAAGTGTCCGCAGAGAGTATTACGAGTGTTATATTATGTATATTATATGTTGATCATTAATAACGACCGACCTTTCGGCACGACCCGCGTACCACACACGTGCAAATTCGTTCGCACCGACTTTATCGGGGAAAAAACACGAACGCGTTCGGTGAAAGAAAATATCATAATGCAACGACACATTCTGGTCTAAAATGTAAATTATCTTGCCTAAATCCAAATTTGCCATTAAGATCATTGGCGCCTGGTTTTAAAAATTTCACGGAGGAAGATGAGCTTTGGTCTGAATTTTTTTTTTATGGACGGAAGATGTTGAAAATGTTGTCTCTTAAGATATTTATAACGTTGTAGTTATAATATATAGATATATACAAGGTGATTAATAATTGAGCATGCTTATCCTCTTTTTTGGCCGTTAAAATGGAAAATTTGGATTATTTTAAAACCATGTTCTCCACACCTTTTTTTCCGTGTCACCTTTAGAGTTGAAGATGTGCTGTAGTTACACAAACTTTTTTTTTCAAATGACCCCCTCCTCCCAATTTTTATTCTATAGAATTTTATTCTGGTTTTTTCTGTGAATTTTGATGTATTAAAATCATAATTTGAACGAATAGTTTTTGAATTATTCAACTTTAAATATTAAAAACAATAGTCTTTTAGAGTTTTAGACGCTGTATTTTAGTCACCAACGTATTTCATAATTATTATGAATCTATGAATTTACCTAATCAATTCACAATATTATAAAATATAAACTGCTCGTACGAATTGTTTTGATTTCAAAACCTACTTCAAAATTCATAGAAAAATAACTTGAATAAAATTGGGTAGATAAAAAAGGGTAGTGTAATGAACCTCATGTACAATTAAAAAAATTAATTGCTTAGATTTAATCAATAATTGTCACCGTATTTGTTATTTAGCTATTTACCTATTTAGTCCGTACAATCGTGTTCAGACTTTAATCATTACACTTGTGTCAAATTTTGTTTAACTGTTTTGATATTGTACATTTATTCGACTAACTGTTTAAATGAACGTAATTATATAAAATTTTATAGATATATTTTACGATTGCTAATTGGCCCTCTTTATTTAATAAGAATAATATTATAAATTATTATAAAAACCTATGCAATTTTATTATTTTAAATATCATAATTTTATATTACAAAATCAATTAATTGTTCTTCAATGAAAAAATTTTCAATGTCTGTCAATCACATAAACTGGTATTTGATATTGATGAGGTTTATTATGGAATTTGGATCCATAGTTTGGAACTCATCTTAAACTAGTCAAATCTTAATACTTACGCGTTTTATAGATTAGCTACTCAACAAAAAAATATTTTTAAGTCGAATACATCAACAAGTTACTAAAAAGTGTAATAGATGACCCTAAGTTTTTATTTTAAATTAGTTTTAATGATCCAGTATTTGATTCAAGAAATAAAAGTTATTTTTATGTTGACCTTAGTTTTAGAAATTATGTAAATGAGTGTCTACTTGTCTAAGTCATGCTACAAAATGATTAATTTTAATTTTGACACCGTTTTAAGTTAAAAATTCATGTGTCAAATAGACTGTATTAATAATTCCCGTTTTTTTTTTTTTTTGTCATTATTTTATGAATTTATAATAATATTCTCAGCAGTTATAGTACTTATATCCTTTACGGGTGTTAGATTATTAAATAAAAATATATATTTAATAATATGAGGAAAATTTAACAAAGTGGGAACCCATAGAAAGATATTTTTCCTTTTTTTTTTTTTAATTTTCCCCTATTTGAAGTAAAGTTATTGAGAGTGGATAAAAATGACCTATTTAAAGTACCCTGCTAATTGAATATTTTCTACCAGAAACAGAATAAACGTACCGATCATAGAACGTTATCGATGAGAATAAGTGTTTCTAGAAAAGGGGGAAAAAAAAGTAAGTAAACATCAATGCAAAACCTCTGTAGCGCCTTCACTCCACTTGGAATCATAATTTTTGATAATATTCATTTTTAGACGTCCGTTATCTATTGTACAGGAGCAGGTTCGATATTGAAAACGATTTATGAGGAAAAATAGTTTAAATTAATCCTGCTACTATTCCGGTTGAGAAAAATGTGACAACAGTAATATTGCTTGGTTAATGACATATTAAATTTACCCGTACAATTATTTAGGTACATATTTTATTACGTGGGTACTGTAATCGCAGATAATGTATTCAAAGCGTTGAATAATCTTTCATCTTTTACACATCATCTTGTACATTGCACACAGCGTCTTATTTATGCTAGGACATTATGGGCAATTGTCCAGGGCCCACAAATTGGATTTAATTATTATTTAAATTTTAATTAATCCTTAAATACGAAGAATATCAAGAAATATTTACACATTCAAAAATATTTATTAAAATATTAATCTTATTTTTTAGTCACAAAATATAGATAAAAAAGATAAAAAATACTCATACTACGTAAAATGGTATATTATAATAATTGACTGAGCGTTATTAATATTGAAAAAAAATTATAAAAAATTTTGAAGATTTTGTAATACTTACATTCAGATATGATTTAATTTAGTATTAAGTACTAATTGGTTATATATTTTATTGGTTACTAATTATAATTTTATTTACAATAATTGATAATAATAGGCCAATTTTTTTTTTTTATTTTGTCCCAGGTCTCAAAAATTCTAAATCAGGCTCTGATTGCACATTACCATATTATGAGCAATAATGCGATAATAAGTACAAGTAACTTATAGTTAGAGCGAGGATTCGTATGCATTTGCATATTTATTTTGGTTGATCGTATGATATGCTAAGTGAGCACAAAATTTGTTTCATGACATAATGATTAAAAAAATGAAATTTTTTTAGTGCATATTTTTGCATATTTCGTCATTTTTCTATTTTAAGGGCTTATTTTACACTTTTAATTGCATATTTCGATGTTTTTTTTTGGTAATTTTAGATTCTGAATGATGTGAAGAAGCTAGTGTTTTTACAATGATGTTTATTTATTTATTTTTTTCTGTGTACAACTTTTCGTATAGAAATACTTGTCCAAAAGTTTCGATCAATAACTTTTTGAAACCCAATCGGCCTCTAGATTTTACTTTGAAGAGGTCATTTTTTGAATTTCTCAATTCTTCAATGTTTTCTTTTTGGAAAACACTACCCAAAATTTGACAAAA